>JAEUWS010000834.1:0-36890 GCA_018524945.1 Podaxis sp. C-F-92630
ACTTTTGCCTCTTCGGCACGAGCACCAATGAAAGTCGTCCCTGTCCCTGTCCGTGAAGATAACTACGCCTATCTTCTCATTGACGATTCCTCCAACAAGGCTGCCGCCGTCGATCCATATGACGTAGCCAAAGTCTCTGCAGCTGCAGACAGTCATGGCGTCTCCATCGTAGCCGCGCTCACCACCCACCACCACTTCGATCACAGTGGCGGCAACTCCGTGCGTATCCGCGCATCCCCCTTGTTCTCACCCTTCTAAACACCACTCCAGGATTTTGTGGGTAATTGTCCCTCTTATATCCCGACCCTTATCTCAAGTAATCCGGCAGGCTGTCAAGTACCCGAATGCACCCATCTACGGGGGTAGCCACCAAGTAAAAAACGTATCCGATATTGTCAAGGACAAGGACGAATTCAAAATCGGAGACAACATTCAAATCAAGTAAGTTGCAACCCAATTACTCAGCCCATACGAAATCAATTCATCACCCAAACTTTTCTCCCCGGATCTGATTAAAAGGTGCCTAGCAACACCCTGCCATACTCAGGATTCGATCTGCTACTACGTAACCGACCCAACGGACGCTTCACACCCAGGTGGTGTCTTTACAGGCGACACCCTTTTCATTGGTGGTTGCGGCCGCTTCTTTGAGGGTACTGCAGACCAAATGGACCGAGCTCTCAGATACCTTGGTTCTTTACCCGATAAGACCATTGTCTACAATGGCCACGAATACACTGCTGGAAACCTCGCCTTTGGAAAACATATCGAACCAAATAGCCCAGGCATTGCTCGACTCTCAGAGCTCGTGAAGAACAATGACGTCACCACAGGTAAAACGACTATTGGCGACGAAAAGGAATGGAATGTCTTTATGCGCCTGGATTCGCCGGCTGTCAGGTAAACTATTACCTCCTGCGTCCCTTCCTGTCACTTAATCTTCTTTAGGGAGAAGACGAACGCTGGGCCAGACACACCAGATGCCGACGTCATGAACTCGCTAAGAGAGCAGAAGAACAGCTACAGGGGGTGAATTCAAGTTCTGGACTTGTATCCTAACGTATTCCTGACGTTGTGGTAGACAATTACCACGATTGTGATGAGGACAAATTATATGTATTATACTGCACAAAATTCGAAATGCAACAGTAACAGAGTCTACCATTTGACTGTTCCTCCCTCATGTCTTGGCGTTTCCGTGCGTATCCATCGTTTCATCAGAACGCAAGAGTGTACAATTTTTCAAGCCATTCCGAAAACTTTGAGCACGGCGCTGCGTGCATAAGGGATATACGACAGTGTGTACCAAGTATATGCGAGGTACTCGATGATGACGAACACTAGAAATGCAACACCAGGTTAGTTTGCAACAAAATAGGAGGGAAAGCGGCATGGTACAAACCCAGGCAGAGAATCTGCATTGACACCATTAATCATCGGCGAGCAAAAATAGCACACGACACGTACCTCATTGCGAAGGACAAAGGCAGCGACAAAGACAAGGCCAATAGAAGCAAGGAAGATTATAGAAGCCACGACTCGGACAGGTTTGAACATCTAGCAAGTTCGAGGTCAACATCTTATCAAATCACAACACCAACCAACAGGGGGGGTGGGACGTACGAGCTTCAGCTGCGTGAAAAACTACCAAAGACAAATATTAAATGCACACTCTGCGTTGTAAAAATGAAAAGAGGGCACGTACACCGATGAGGAACCCAGTGCCAACAAGCGAGATAATAGTCCCAAAGACATAAAGAACTGCGCGCAACCACATGTCAACCCCGAGAACCAACACCCAAAAACCTCTACATCACCACGCAACTCACCTGCAAAGCTTCCCAACTGTCCAAGGAAAAGCACGATAGACCCCAACAAACTCAACAGAAATCCAATAGCAAGACTGTGTGTTTCGCAAATAAGCCGCGTGCGGAGATAACGAACTTGTAGAAAGAGAGAGGGAAGGGGAAGGGGGACACATACCAAGCAACGAACCCATACAACCTTGTAGTCCTAGACAACCCCAAAAACTTGAACGCCGAATCCCCTTCAAAAAACTGCGTGTCCGGAATGACACCACCGCTTCCAGACTCGAGATTGAACCATCCTTTACTCGGCATTTTCGTCTACCCGTCTAATAGTCTCTCCGAGGTGTTTAGATATTGTACTGAGCGTTCTGCCTTTTGGCGTGTGCAAAGCAGAAGAGAGGTTATGTACAGTCGTTGGTCGCTGTGAATTGCGAAGTAAGACGTCCCAAAGGCACTTGGAGATATTCCTTGGAAGAAGCACCGTCTGTACGTGCGAATGTTCCGTGAGCCCACGCTATTAGTATGATCAAATGATTTACGCACGTACGTGCTGTCCCAGCAGCTCAGAGTTGCAAGACCAAATGTCCAAAGGGCGTGGGTTGCGGACGGGGTAGGTGCAGAAGGTGATGATGGTGACAGGAAGAACCGAGAGACCGGCAGTTTAGTCCAAAGCGGCGAACTGCGCCGCGGCTCGCGTGGTGTTGTTGCTGCGTAACAAACACGGCGCTTAGCTCTTGGACATCACTGATCACGCACTGCCCATAGAGTTCTGAGTTTCCTTTCGATTTTGTTTGCTTTTTGAACTGAGAATTCTGGGCATCATGGATTTTTACTGGCGAGGATCGTTACATTCCAAGAACAAAACACGCAAAATACAACAAGATAAAGTATCACGATTATTAACATGCTAGACATTTCTCCAGGCTTCAAGATAGGGGACCAGGTATACATACATATATACATGCGACCAGCACACAAGTTGATGCTGAGAACGTCAACCCAATTGGTCCATGAGCCGGTTTAGCCATGTCCTTCGTCACGGACACGAAAGAAAGAGACCAGTTACACAAAGTACATTTGATTCCTCAAGTTGCTGTTTACGGGACTGAAGTGTCGACGATAGTAATCCAGATGGGCATTCATGTCATCGTCGTCACCACTGACGGAAGAGACCGAATAGTCGCTGATGTTCTCGTCGTAGTGGAACTTCGCCCTGCGACAAACGAGCTGGAAACGGACATCCGTACGGTTAGCAATCAGAGGGCATGGCTACATTAGGCTGTTGCTTACATCGGCATCTGTAACGTCGTCAGCACGAGAACAAAGGACGAGGAGGACAAGTGCTTACAATAAACCGGCGCCGGTATCTTCACGGATCGTGTAGAACGAGAGTAACAGTGGCAAAGCGAATAGCTTTTCCGAGTTAGAGAATCAGTTCCGCGTCAGCATGACCCCGTACACCCGAGTGACTCACGCAAGATCTTGAAGTCTATCGCGGTAAAGGTCAGAAGTGTAACAATGGTGAAGGATATTCCACGCACTCAGCCATAGGGATGCCAACATCGTTCCGCAGAATGGTATAGTGACTCGGGATCGACGCTTGAAACGCGATTAAGCCAGCGTCACTTCATGTAAAAGATACAACTTACTCCCTTTCAGACCAGGCTGGGATTGGAGGTAAAAGTCGCAAAACCTCGGGTGGACGATGTCTGTAATTCGCAATTACGTTTGGAAGGGACGTCGCTACACAAGTTCCGTTACATACCATTGTCGACGACCAGACCAGCGGGGAAATTGCCATTGCCTCGACCATCTGCCTGATTCGGGGAACGAGGGAAGAATCGGACGTGATGACGCTTGCCGACCACCAGGTATACGAACTTGGGGCGCCTTCCCTCAGGATAAATACTTTCAACAACGCCTACCAAGGTGTCATGCAAATCCTATGGCCAAAGATTGTGAAACTTACTCCTCATAGCATTACGTTCGTGCTCCTCGACATTTTCAAACTCTCCCTCTGAGACGCCGTCACGGAAGATAATGATAATCTGAGGGAAAGTTCCCCTGTTCCTGTCCAAGAAGTTGACCAGCATTTCCTGTAAACATCGTAAGCAACTATCCACCCCCTCCAATAGTTCTCGGGCTTTCTACCTTGAACATCGTGGCAAACTCTTCAATCATTTCAACCCGAGAGGATTGAATTTTGATAGATGCTGCGTAACGACATGCACCCTGATCGTATGACCCAACAACAGAAGCGACAGAGGGTAGTTGGCTGCCTGGTCCAGGGTGACTAACGTCGGCACCTACGAAACCTCAGTAGGTCTTTCTGATTTCACTTGGATCGTCTCACCAATGATCATGAAAGGTTTCTTTCCTAGCGTGTTGAGCACAGGAGAACTTGCGGCAAAATTAACTCCACCCATTTTGGGATTGATCCTTGACGCCAATGTATTAGATACATGTTGTTGATGGGGTGCGTGACCTACTTCAGGATGAGGTTGTTTTGGTATTGATTGACCTTCCTGGAGGAGACGTTCCTGCTGAGATTGTTGCTCCACCTCTGCAGGGGGTAATACTATATTAGCCTTGTTCCGGATCGGATTGGTACATTATTCCTCACCACACACTGGGTAGCAACACCCTGAGTGATATCACCAAAACGTTTGATCTTGCGATATTGTGCCTCGGCGGGGTCAGGAAGGATAGCAAGGATCAAACTTGGGTTGTATTGACGCCGCATGTTCGTCAATTCCTGATTTAAGTATCAACTTGATGACTTCTTGGATCCAGGATGTCTATTTTCCTTACCTGCAGGACGTCGGCCTGGGTCGGCCGTCTCTCAACAGCAGAGGGTCCATGTACCTGCAATCCTGGACAGAAATGTAGAGGAGCCTAAGAGAGCCTCGACGGACTAACCTAGGGCCTTCATAGCTCCAATTAACTCTTCAATGAAGTAACGTAATAAGTTGGAGTCGACATTGGCGAAATCAACGACAACCCAGCTCGGAATCACCGCTGGTTGGGCCAATCTCTGCCTCATGACGTCCCAAACACCCGGTCTTTGGTTCTAAACAATGCATGAGCGCAGGAGTTAATAACATCGGGAAGAACACCTGCCAGGCGCCTCTCTGCTCCGCCGAACACGATTAAAGGCGTCGCCAGCATTCGCCCTCTGATCAGTTCAGGCCTTTCATCTACATGGATTCCGGCATTGACAAGAAAAGGCGAGTTCGAGTAGTCGAAATGTCCAAAAGCTTTGCTGATTTCTGTCGCTCGTTGTCTGGGATCTCCAGGAGTAAACTCGAGAGCCGCGCGAACGACCTCTGGTGAAGCACGATTCTATGATCCGGTTGGTTTGTGGTATCAAATATCTTATTGAGGCCCATACTTTATAGAATTGCTCCACTGTATTGCAGCACAGAATTGGAAACACGTCTTTGGAGAACTTGACGCCGAGCGTCGAGGGCGGTATCGAATAGTTGTGGGTCTCTCTAAAATGTTGCTGGGTATTTTATTAGGAGATAGTGGTGGGGAAGAGGCAAAGATGAACGCACAGCAACGGTCATGGGTTCTCCGTTTCTGTCAAAAGTATATGCTCCGACATCTTGAATAAGGTCTTTAATGGGTTTTGGAGATTTGTTCCTATGATTCCCGATGTTGACCTCGACCTTCACTCCCTTTAGGAATTGTCTCAATTTCAAGAATTGGTCTGGCCTCAAGCGCCTGAGGTCGCCCCGGTTTCTGAGGTGCAAGAAATCAGCGCAGACCTTTTCCAGCTCACCTGCTGGAAGTCTGACGAGGAGTTAGAATTGGTAGTAGGAAGGAATCCAAAGGGCGTACACGACACCTATCGTCACGTCGACGTTGATAACAATCCTATCAAAGGCAGGTCGGACGCTCCTAGAAGCTGAACTCGGTAAAATAGCAACTACATTCGTGGCGGCACTTACTGAAAGTAACCTCGCCATAACTCAAGGGGTGCGATAGGCGGGGGTTGACCTAAAGTCAAGTTCAGAAGCTGAATTACTGCACGGAGACAAAATTCTACGTTTTTCGCTCTTGACGAAGATTGATTTCGCTGTGGATAATATGCCCGCTTTTCTGGTGAGATATGTATCAGAAGGGGGGTTCCGCAGATAGTCTAAACAGTATGCTCACTGTTTGGGGGTGGCTTGAACGAAGACGTTCAACATGTTGAGAATGAGGTTTACGTCGTTCTGACCTCGGGCGTCGAGTTTCTGAGTTTGTACATATCGTTGGAGGGTGCTACAGGAATCAGTCTGCGTTTCCGCTCACTGCATTAAACCAGCCTACCTGAAATCGATGGCGTTTACGTGTCTCATATAAACCTGGACTTCACGCTTCTTCCTATCACTATCCGGATTCGGGCCCCAAGGCACAATGAACTTTGGTCGCATTTGTTCGAGCCAAATTCAGAACGGGGGTAGGAATTAACGTACTGTCTGCTCCGCAAAGTATCTCATAGGTGCAAATAAGTTTTTCTTCCCATCGAATGCTTGATATCGTCTGGTGAGCAATCGTAATATCGACAAATATTGACCAATTTACCAGCTCGTCGAGTAAAAATATGGGAATAAGTTGACTGAACCCGCATAACAAGTTCATTTCCCTTCTTACTCCCAAGTTTGAACTCGCTCGATGTCTGCCACAAAGGTCTGATCTCTTCATTACTTGCAATGAATTGGGCGCTCATGATTCATGAGGGGATAACATCTTACCGACTGCGTCATGTTTCAGTCAGTTAGAATGTCTAATGGCCGGAGGGGCTTAATCATACCGTCATAATGATGAACAACCTGGGTAGGGAAGTGCATCCTGAATGAGTTGGTTTGCACCTCAACCCCATAAGCGGCGGGATTGAAATGCTGAAGTCTTGTTTGACGAGGCACGAAAGCCATTCTCGGGTCACGGTGTTGCAATTACTTGAAGGCTTGAGGAACTTCAGAGGGGACTGGGAAACCGAACTGAGGGTAAGAGAGGGTTGGAAGATAGCGATATTTATAACCGTCCTAGGTAGGATGAAAGAAGGAAATGTGATTGCGTTCACAGTTGAAGGTCGCCCACCACAAAGCTAAATGTGCATGCGTAAGGACGCGTGGTGGGAAGTCGTCAACTTGTTGCAGCGCAGTCTTGCCAAGACGAACATGATCTGCCCTCTATATGAGGCTGTTATCGTGGTAATCTGATGGAAGCGTCGGAGTTCAACAATCTATTGTTCGATCTGGCACCGCACCTGCTTACTTAAGGAACGCGTTGCTGAACCGCAGTAGACACGTTAGAACACGTTAGAACATATTTGCAAACCATTTCCAGCGAGATTCTGAGTGTGGGGCAATTCAGCTTCAACTCAGTATTTACTGTAAACCCACTGAAAGCAGAGTTGGAAATATGCTCTATTGCGCACTCTCCAAGTGGCAACTCTTTGATTTCATAGTTACGAGAAGAACGTGTTTTATTCGAGAAAAATCGAAGATAATCATGAATGACACTTTTTCAGCTAATTAGCATACAAGCACGGGTCAAACTAATGCAATAGACGTTTCAAGGAAGGACAGGAGAGTCAACATAACCGCGATCGTGAAGAAAACATGGGTCGTAAGAGTTAGAGGGCGGACACCTTGCGCCTCAAGACGTCTTGGATATCTGAAATGTTTCTGACGGTGTCAATTGTGGAAGGTCCAGGGAGGATCCCAAGCCTCTGCTTGGTTGTAAGGAGAAGTTGTTGGACATTTGGGATAACACGAGGAATAAAGTCCATGATTAACTTATCCTGTCCGCCTCGGTCAGTATTGGATGGTTCTCGATCAAGCAAAGATACATACATCTGGGCGAAGGACGGCCACAGCACGTTGCAGCCACCACAAAGAATTCTTGAACGACTCATCACCTGGTTGTGTCTCACCGACAACGGCAGACAACTAAGTGCGCATGTCAGAAGGCGAAAGTAAATCCAGAAGAGGAATCGACTTACCCGATGGACAAGAGTTAATATCACCGCCTGAGAAACGAGGCACGGACCGGTCAATGGCATAATTAAATCGGGATTGGTATGTGCCAAAAGGTCCTGGAGCTTGGCGGCCTCTTGCGTCTGGAGAACCCCGAGGTATACTTCGTCCCACTCGTCAGGCTTGATGGGCGGGGTGTTCCGCTCTTGTGGTGGTTGAGCTGGCGGAGGTTGGGGGATAGTAGCAGGGTGTGATGCTTGAGGTGCAGCGATGGTCGAAGGGAACCACGTGTTGTGAACAGCAGATGGCTGTGGGTGTGGAGGGGGAGCAGGTTGTTGTTGGGTATAAGGCGCATGAGGATAGGGCTGAGTGGGTGGGTTTACAGGTTGGATATTCTGTTGTTGACGGAGATGCGACTGGCTATGAGGTCCTTGGACGGTAGGCAGAGGTCCTGGGGAATTGTGCGATTGGGAAGACTGCGAGAGGTGATGGAAGCTACCAGTAGTATTGAGGCTCAGGAACTTGACTTGATCGGACAGCGTCTTTACGGTGTGCTCGAGCTCACGAATAGCAGCCTGTGCAAGTGGTTAGTGGGATGCAATAAGAGTTGGAAGAGAATGTCTCACATCGTGGCTCCGGAATGCCTCATTTTGCCAAGCGGTCAACTCTGACTTGACGCCGTGGACCTCACCACGTAGCTCGCGGAGCAACTCTTGATGCATAGCAGATGCTTGTTGAGAGTAGACAGGAATGAACGTTTTTGCTATAGCATCCTTAACATGGCGCTCGATGATTGGCGTAAGGTTTGTCGCCAAAACATGGGCCAAGTGACTCGAAATGTCGGGTCTGAAGAGGAGCTTTTCCATCTCAATGGGAAGAGCCTGTATGACGTGAGTTAATAGTCACCGTGAAGAATCGATTGCATACCTGAGTGATGTTGTCGACTAATCCCTTGCCCATCTGATCATTCAGAGCCGCTTTCACCTCATTCTTCGTGATGCTCTCAAGGGATGGGAGGACCGAATTTTGTACCTCGTTCTTGACCGCCATTTCAACAACACGAGTTGTGTTTCGAGTGAGTTCCGTCGAGATGAGTTTGAGAATTTTCTCTTGACGGGTGAAATCTTCGGCTTGTTCATGAGCACGCGCTTCCTCCAAGCGTTGATCTGGTTAAACGATTAGCAGATCGTTCAGAACGGGCTAGGAGACTACTCACTCTGTTTGTCCATCTCTTTCCCAATCAGTCGTCCAAGGCGATTATGAAGACTCTCCTCAGTCTTTCTGATCTCACGCGCCAAAACTTGACTAAGCGAAACCTCGAGCGTAGTGTCACTGTTAGACTTTTGTCCCTTCTCCTTCTCCCTTCCGTTGTCCCATCCAACGTTCTTTCCCTTCGGTCCTTTGCCCTTCCCATCTGATGGACGACCGTCATGGCTATATTCATTCTCATTGTCAGATGTTGGAGTGCGAGGTCGTGCAGGACCAGAAGTGATAGGAATTTGAACTTGGGAGGTCGAAGAAATGGGTTGAGGCTGCCTAATCTGCTTATTGTCAGGAATGATTGGCTGTGGGAGTTGGGGTGGAGGCATCGACGCGATCAGCTGATTATAGGGGAAGCGAGCAGGAGCGGTAGCGAGAGCTGAGTCAAACCACTCTCGACGGATCAAGACCTGATCAACACCACTCGAGTGGACAGAGAACGCCACCAGGGCCAACTCGCCAGGCGGCAACTTTGCGGCAACACAGGCAGCATGAGCTTCGACGCCGTGAGGATCGGAATCAGCGGTAAGGATGACGAAATGAATGGTAGGTTTGGGTCCATAAAATTCTACGACCTGCTCGAAGTATCCTCTGATGCCCTCTTCGCCTCCGTAAGGAGTCTCCAGCGCCAGCTTGAAAGCGATCATACTCTCACGACGGCTATTAGCGATCCAAATGGTTTGAATGCGCGAGTCGTAGTTGATATGCCCGAACATGTCAAGATCCTCGGTGTTGCCGTTGACAAATTTGATTGTAGACAAGACGGTCTTCGTGTTGATTGACAAAAGTTGGAAGATGGTACCGTTCTTTCGCCCAACGACGAGGCCTCCGTCTACAAAAGTAAGAGAAGAAGGAACATCCTCCCCACGGATCTTGTGAGTCGCGTAAGGAAGCTTGTCATGCATATTCCAGATTGTCAACGTCGAGTCCTCGGAGATCGTAGCAAGGGCGCGTCTCAGAACATCAAAATCGAAAGCGGCAATCCTCTAGGGAAAGGATTCCAATGTAAGTTTAGGTAAGTTAAATGTTCAGGAACCACGTACTGAAGGAACACTGAAGACTTGGCCGAGGTGATGGAGATCAGCATGGGCCAAAGGTAGCTTGCTCAAGGCGTGAGTATTGGCGAGGTCAATAACGTAGACCTTGTTGTCCGAGGCAACTGCCAACGTATCGGGATCTTTCGGGTGCCACTTCACGGCACGCAACGCCTCTGATGTATTCGTGGGCGGAACGCAAAGAATAAGCGTTCCACTGGATGGCTTTTGATTAGACAATATCGAAAGCTGTTGCGGGGAGAAAACTCACGGTACATCATCCTCAATTGTCACCGGAAGCTCCCAGACGACAAAGCCACCATCGGAGGTTACCCCTGCAAGCCTATTACCGAAAACTGCCATATCGGTCACGCTTGAAGTCAACGGGAAAATATTCGGCAACTGCAAAAGTGTACGATCTCCACTCGCTCTCGAAATGACACGAACACGGCCCCTCGTCATAGCATAAGCGACCCAATGCGTGGCTCCAATAGTCGTCCCAGGCAAAAAGACGGAGTCCTGCTTGACAAGGGCAATCGCGGTGGATTTAACGGAATCATGGGGCGCCTGGATTTCCTCTAATGACTGGGATACGTCGATGACGATGGTTTGAGGCTGAGGACTCGGGCTCGACTGTGCCTTGTTGTTCGCTTTAGTCTGATGGATGGGGCCTTTCCGATTGCCTCCTCGGGCACTAGGCCCAGGAGAGCTCTCCTTCTCCCGCCGCCCGCCGACCTGTGACGCATTGGAAGCGGGTGGTCCTTGGGTAATGAAGCTATCAGGTTGGCGGGGCTGATGCCGCTGAGGTTGAGGCTGGGGCTGGAGCTGGGGCTGAGGCTGGAGCTGGGGTTGAGGTTGTTGCTGGATAGGAGGCTTAGGTGGAGACGCTCTCGGAGACGCTGTGCGGTTAGGAACAGATTTTGTAGCGGTTGGAATAGGTGGCAATGGAGCACGGCTCGACATCTGCTCTCCCTGAGAGTAATCGTTCCCACCAAGGTAAGATTCATAAGCCGAGACCGGTGCCTGCACCGAAGGTTGAACGGGAGGTTGGGGAAGCTGCCCTCGAGAAATATTTTCGAGCAGATTCTCGACAGACTGTCGCTTGGGATCGGGGACAGTTGTCCAGGAAGAATCATCAGTTCCACTCGAAACGTTGGATGACTGAGGGACTGGCTTTTTCCTCACAGAATTTGTCGCGTTGGAAAGATGTTCGAAGGGAGAGATGAAATCGAACATAGATCTACGAGGGGAGGGTGGTCTTTGCTGCTGAGCCGGAGGAGGAGAGGGCTGTTGTTGCTGCTGTTGCTGCTGTTGAGACTGAAGTGGGGCAGCGGAATCGGGGGCTCGGGGCGAGGTCTGTACCGGTTGTTCAGGCGGACCATATGGGCGGTACTCACTCTCGCGAATCGAGGGAGCAGAAGGCGGAGAGGGTGCTTGAGGCAGACTCCTGACGGACTCGGCGTAATTGCTGCGAGGAGGGTTGCTAAACATGACGGAAAGAAATTGAGTTAGCCAATGTTGAATTGCTTCTAAAAGGCACTTGAGGCGTTGACACCATGAGGCACAACAAGATACACGCGACAAGGGGGTGGAATAAGGGAACAAAAGAGGTAAATGATACGTACCCAGCCATGAGTTGCTCTAACAAAATCTTGCCCTGGTTTTCGTTGTGACCCGGTGAAGCATTCGAACGCTGGGAAGACCCAGGCGGTGTCGGCACTTGCGTGGGCAGAGAGGGATTGGACGCCTGCGCAGGTGGTCGACTTGACACCGCGGGACCACCAAGCAACGACAACAGCGCGCTCTGGCGATCTGAGGCAGTCGATGCTGAAGCTGAAGCGGCAGGGCTTGGACCGTCTGTCAAGGCCATGACTGGAGTGACTGGTGCTGACGACGCGGTATGCGTGTTATCAGTACCTTGAACTGACGATTGAGTGGGCTGTTGAGGCGACAATCCCTGCTGTTGCGGCTGCTGCTGTGGCTGCTGCGTAACCGGCGCAGTGATGTTCTGAAAGAGAGCGTCAATCTGATTAGGAGAGGAGTTATTTGGCAACTGCGTTGGGGGTGTGAACTGCTGGTGAAGAGCCTGTGGAGGGGGAGGTGTCGGGCCCCTCGAAAAGAGCTCGTGGATGCCTGCTCGATTGTTATCCATATCCGAGAAGTTTGGAGACTTGATAGTTTAGCAGACTAGACAGGAATCGAATCGACGCAGGCTCTGCAAAGTGCTGATGATGTGGGGAGTGATAGAGATGGAACAAGTCTCAATTTTTTGGGACTGTACCTCTGAATACGTCCAACACGCCAAAGCCACGAGGCTGCTGCACCGTTCGGCCATTGCCGATCCCCCAATTTGGATGGAGGGTCAGTGCGCACCCACCGACTCCAGTAAAGTCACCATATCTCAGCATCTTCATGAGCTGCTTGAAAACGCCCAACCATCGACGTGTGGAGGACCAGCCACACTCTGTTTCCAAGTTCCAGTGGCCCAATATCCGTGGGATAAGTTGTCCCGTTTGTGATCTACACCCGACGCTGAGAGTCAATGACATCACTAATTCGAATTGCACGCCCGGCACCCCCATCTTCCTTCTCCAGTCCAAGGCTAGAGGCGGCAGGAACGTAAGAACATTGTCCGATCATGGCATCTCTGATATTTCTTACACTCCCCTCCAATGCGATAACTCAGGGGTAGAAACAGACCACTTGCGCACCCAAGCTTCAAGCTTCAGGAACACTGACGCCAAATATGTGAGAGTGTTCTGGCCTTGCAGAAATCATTATCTCATCGAAGCGAAGTAATTAAAAAGCTAACTCAACCATTTCACTGTCACTCTATCATCGAGCCCAAGGCAACACGGTCTGCGATCTCGCTCGCCTAAGGAAACAGTAGCTGCGGTTTAGAACTCAAACACCCGGCCCATTGAGATGGCCGAGACGATGTTGGAAGCGTTGGGTGTCTAAGTATGAACGGCGAGAACGCCTCCTAAAAGAACCTCGTATTCTATCTATGGACTATACGCGTCGAACCGCCTTGGGGCTGCGTACTCTCATGCCGTAGTGGTGTTTCGGCGTCTGATAAGAAACTAAGCTCCGAGAGGACTTGTGTATAAACCCACAGTTAGAAAACCGGAACTGGATTCAAGGGGCACAACCCAACGGGGTCAACTATGAACCAACAATCATCTCCCAAGGAAGCGAGTCGAGGCCCTGTGGCTCCCCGTGGAAAAATGTATCTGGCATCCGCCAACCGATCTTCGAAGAACGACGACCTGCAGTGGTGGCGCTCTGTCATATCAACAGAAATGTCCAAATTGAGAAACACCAATAACTGACCACAGAGAATCTCGTCGAATTGCATGGACTACGCCTTATCACTGCGCTCCAACGGACCCGGACTTCGGTCTTATGTGCTCAACTCACGTCGAGCCGACGCTGCCTGCAGAATATAATAATAACACAATTGACTCCTCGGGGTGCTGTGGGCTCAGCGTCTCAGTGACAGTGCCAACGCATCCGGTTCAGAGCGGTGATCCTGCATTGCTGCATCAATGGGTCCGAGGCGGCAATAGGCAATGCCTCGCTTGGTAGGTCTTTCAACCTAAATTCGAATGAAAGGGACATCTCTTGAGAGAATATTCTCCTGTTGGTTGTATATCATAGGAACAACGAGGACGGACAGGGATTACTCGTTTCAGAAGCCTTCAAACAGACGTTCCTCAAGAATAGTACAGCCGCGGGTCAGGTGGTGGTGCTAGGTACCAAATACACAACCAGGTTTTACGACGGCCGATGTGGCCTCCGAGGAAAATAAACTTGCCCGTCAGAAGCCTGATCACACACTCCCAGGCCTGTCTTTCGGCACAGAAAATGGCAAGAGGCATCAAAGTGGCACATCAGCTGGGCAAGAGGCGAATGGATTTTGCCTGCGAGGCAGTGTTTCAACCATGCTGGGCACCCCGTGGAGTCAACTCGAAGGGCACAATCCCAATGGTGATGACACCCACGCCGCCTAATGGGATTGCCAATTGAGTGGAGGGATCAGCCTGTGAGCAATTTCCTGGATGACAGTACCAGTATACAGGAGTACATTTAGTTCAGAGGCTCTTCGGCTTGAGTAATGGAGCGGTCAATACTCCACTGAGACATTTTCTGGATAGCCAGTAGTAATTCATCACGTGCACTGAGGTGTTTCTTGGATGAACAGGGGACAGGTAGTAATGCAGTCACTCACATAAGAAATGATCCAAACCGGTACGGGGATCACAGTATCTGATGTAAAGACAACCCATTTGGTGTGAAGCGGTGTCATGAATCCGCGTAGACCCTTTTCTGGACGGGTTCATCGTAAATACTGGTAAATAGGGCCTAAAAGATATATATACCGATGTGTTTAGGCTTTTGAACGACCAGATTCGATCCTCTTGTATCTTGACGATAACAAACAACCTCACTCACCCTCGAATTACCATGTACACTGTACGTGATCTTTTGCGACACGAAGCACGACTAGAAGCTGATCAGCATAAACGACAGGCTACTACCATTGTTGACCAACACTGCGGCATGTCCTCATGCAACTGCGGTGCCTCGTGAGTTGAATTGTTTTGACATCGCACTCATACAGATCTAATGTCCTCCTAGTTGCCAATGCAAGCCTGGTGAATGCAAGTGCTGAGCATTTTCGCCGCAATCTTTTTGTATCGAGTTTGCCTGTCGTATGCGCTATTCGCCTCGTATATGTGAATCCGTATGAATGAACTTGGAATAAAGAAATGTGTTATTGAAAATTCGGATCGCCTTGTTATTGTTTGATACACGTATGACAAAACTAGTGGGTTAGCTGGTTTGCTGTAATCTGCTTTAGCTTGAAGGGTTGAAAGATAGGGCACTGTGAGGGAACATACCGATTTCCTCGTATCGTCGTGATCGCATGGGGTCTAATTCCTTCAGTTGTGCTAAAAGCATTTGACATTCTTCTATCAGTGCTTGAGCATTAACCTTCTCCTTATGATTCTTTAACAGCATGCGCTTGTAATGAACGAGTGATTCCAGGCACCCTGTTTCCACAAGAATCGGTGATGGCTTATCACAGGGTGTTTGGGGATGCTTACATTTACTATCGGGCTGTTCCGCCAGTAGTTCTTGAATCGCCTCCATTTCGCGCTCCAATATTTCTTGGCTGCTGTCTATTCAAACGTGATTGATATGGTGGCGCGCGTGTGCAAGAACAGAGCTTACCATTTCCAATGAGCCATCGATGATATATCCAGACACTCTGGTCGTGAGGATCAGTGTACATCGCGTCTCTGATGAGCTTGAATTCTATAAATGATGGGTGAGATGCGGTTGCCTCCCAGAAGCACATACACACACCGTTTTCCTTGGTCCTTGACTCACTGAGTTTGCCGCTGGCCCATAAGGATGATAGGACCTTGGATCTTTGGTGCCATGCGCTGAAGTTGGAAAAGTTGGAAAGAATCTTCTGCTTGGTGTACGTTAATTCCGTCTTCGGAGGTCGTGGTCTCGGCATGTTCGCCAGAACGTATCTTCTGTAGTCCCAGGCGTGGACTTGGGAGCACGTCAACGGGGTTGGCCATCAGACCGAAAGGAAGACGCACAATTCCTTGGATCAGCATCAAGCATTTGTTCAACGACAAACAGATCTTTCTCCCAAGCGGCCTTTTTCCAGCCGTCGACCTCTTCTTCATCAGCTTCTCCTGGGCCATGTGGAATATTCTCAAGGCACCATCGTCGGTGATTCCATATCCAGTAAACCTTAGGATGGGTCTTGAGAGCACCCATTGTCATCACTAGGTCGTTCACGAGGAGCTGGTTAATTTGGTCCGGGGTTCTAGCAAAGCGTCAATAAATAGTCTGAGCGGAATGTCTTTGATCTGACCTCTGAGGAAACAGACCATGAAGCAAGATGTTCCGTCGGTAGTTCCAGACAGTGTAGAATTCTGGGTTCACTTTGAGGAGCTTGGAAGTCAAACTGAGGGCATCCTCGGACCAATCCTTCTGTTTTTTCTACTTCATTACCTTGTGAGATTGAAGTATTGCTCGTTCGAGTAACCGTTACACACTCGGGATAGGACTTGTTCAGTCAGTGCGAGGTATTCCACGATCTGCGCTTGTTCTCGTTGCTTCTTTGCCTGTATGTCCTCCTGCGTCTGGCGCGTACGTTTGATTCCATGCTGAATACGTCATTAGTGAAATGATAATGGTTTTGTAGGCAGTCCGGCTGACCATGGTAGTTGCGGAGAAGAGATAGGAGCGTGGGAAAGCGAATGAGGTCAGAAAATGCTTAGAGGTTCTCTGCAGCTTGCAGTGACGGCGCGTCGAAATGCCTTCGGTCGCCACAAAACCAACATCTTACGAGGATCTTTCTTCCATCTTCCCCCTAACATTCCCCGTTCCTTCGCCACTCACCCACCCCGAATTACTCACTCCAAAGGATATCCACCGTGAGGAGGACCTTCTACGAAATCCCAATTCATTCCGTGCATGGTGGACGGTTCTCCAGGCAACGCGGGAAAATTATGCAGCTCAGGAAAAGCTAGAACGTGGCCTTGAAATTCCTGAGGAAATACGAACTCTCTTGGGTCCTCTTGCCACCTCTTCTGCTCGCCTAAGCCTTCAACGATTGACATACCTCTATGAATCGGCTCTTGTACACTTTGCGGGTTCTTTCAAGCTGTGGAAGTCCTACTTGATGATGCGCATGTCTTTTGTATGCGGAAGGCCTGTCATCAAAAAGAGGGCTGGCGGAAAGAAGAAGCTACCGGACATGAAGGACGCCCTTGAGGATGAAGTCGAGGACTTGGAAGAATGGGAGGGGCCATTGGATCCTATTGTTGGCTGGGAGGAATGGAGGAGTTTAGTTGCGACCTTTGAACGGGCGCTCATGTATTTACCAAAGGTATGTTCCTCGAACCCTGGACAATCCGTACATCTTATTCATAACTTTTCTTCCAGCTGCCACGACTATGGCTCATGTACACGTCAATTTTCTTCCACCCCGCATGTCCACCCAATCTTTGCTACACTCACGCGCGGCGAACATTCGATCGGGCCTTGCGCACCCTTCCTCCTTCTTTGCATGCGCGTATATGGACACGTTACCTGTTATGGGCCGAGAGGAAGGGCGGCGCAACCACTTTTGCGGTGTACAGGCGCTATCTCAGCGTCGATCCCTCACTGTCCGAACGATATGCCATGTTGTTATTGAACCCTGTCAATTCCGACCCTCGCCCGCTGGAAGCAGCCAAACTCCTTTTATCCCTGGCCCGGAAAGCTTCTAAGGGAGATTATTCCAGCCCGGAAGGTAAAAGTCCCTACCGGCTCCTTGAATCTTTCATCGATGTCGTCGAGAAGTTCTCGGAACAAGTTGGGCTTGACGTGGAGGACACTCTGGAATCCAACAGGGCCATTGCGGAAGCGGAGGAGTCTGCAAAGGAGATTCCAGAGCCAGCGTCAATTGACGGGAAACTCATTCGAGTTGGTGGACCAGCAGTGCCCGCGACGGTCAATGGTGATACGGCTAAGCCCTATGATCCTGACGAAGATCCACTCAACCCGAGGAAACTGAATATCGAAGACATAATCAAGAAGGATGGCTTGGGCGTTTACAAAGACCAGGCTGGACGACTCTGGGCTGGTCTGGCAACCTACTGGATCAAGCGCGCCGAATTCGATAGGGCTAAGCATACGTTCGAAACTGGCCTCAAGAACGTGCTTACGGTTCGTGACTTCAACCAAATCTTTGACGCATATGGCGAGTTCGGACAGTCCCTCATGGATGCCCTGATGGAAAGTCTCAAGGATGAAGAAGACGAGGAAGAGGTGGCTGAAACAGAGAGGGAGCTGGATCAGCAAATGAAGGATTTCGAGGAGTTGGCAGATAGACGACCTTTCCTGCTTAACGACGTGATGATCAGACGGAATCCTAATGATGTGCAGGAGTGGGAAAAGCGAGTTGCGTTGTGGGGAGAAGACGATGAAAAAGTTGCAGAAACCTATACTCAAGCCCTCGAAACCATCAATCCTCGCAAAGCCACACCAAATCTCCACCGGCTGTACATATCCTTCGCTAGGTTCTACGAAGAGGGGGGTGTATCGGGCCAAGCTGAAGCCGACCTCGACTCAGCCCGCAAAATTCTGGAGAAAGCTACGAAAGTCAACTTCAAAGCTGTCGATGACCTTGCCGAGATTTGGTGTGAATGGGCAGAAATGGAACTTCGACACGAGTGCATATTCAATGACATTTACCTTCTTCGTATTGCTGACCCTTAAATGCCAGGAATTATGATGAAGCCATTCGAGTCATGCAACGTGCTGCTGCTATTCCGAAGAATCCCAAAGTCAACTATCACGATCATGTCCGTTTATGTTTCTCATTGGATTCATGTTTCCGAGACTGACTGGAACTGAGTAGACGCTTTCTGCCCAAGCCCGCATCTTCAAATCCCTCAAGTTGTGGTCGTTCTATGTCGACCTCGAAGAATCCATAGGAACAGTGGAATCGACCAAAGCGGTGTACGACAAGATTCTCGAATTGCGCATTGCCAACGCTCAGATCATTGTAAACTATGCTGCTTTTCTCGAAGAGAACAAGTACTTCGAGGAAAGCTTCAAGGCGAGGCACAAAGTCAGGCAAGGCTACTGCATATGCTCACTTGCTTACCAGGTTTACGAACGGGGTGTTGAACTGTTTACTTTCCCTGTATCCTTCGAGATCTGGAATATCTACTTGTCCAAGTTCGTCAAGCGCTATGTAAGCCTGATTTCAGATCTTTCATTCAAACACGCATCTAACTGGCCTCCAGGGCGGCACTAAACTCGAACGCGCACGAGACCTCTTTGAACAAGCACTAGAGAAGTGCCCACCCAAGTCATGTAAACCCATCTTCCTCATGTATGCGAAACTGGAAGAGGAATATGGTCTCGCCAAGCGCGCGATGTCGATCTACGAGCGAGCAACTCAGGTCGTCAATGATGAAGACAAGTTCGAGGTGAGCACTATCTTGGGACCTTGAAAGGTTGCGAGTTATTGACGAACTTTTGATAGATGTTCACCATTTACATCGCGAAAGCTGCGGAGAACTTCGGGCTACCGGCCACCCGACCCATCTACGAACGCGCTATCGAAGGTATGAACCCAATACACGCAAGTCGTTCCAGGTGCCTAACTTTAATGTCGGCAGTTCTTCCGGATCGTCAAACTGCCGAGATGTGCCTCCACTTCGCGGCTCTCGAACGCAAGCTTGGCGAAATCGACAGGGCTCGCGCGATCTATGCACACGCTTCGCAGTTCTGCGATCCTCGCGTTAATCCGCGCTTCTGGAGCGAGTGGAATTCATTTGAGATCGAGACGGGCTCAGAGGACACGTTTAGAGAAATGCTCAGAATCAAGCGAAGTGTGCAAGCACAATTCAACACTGAGGCCAGTTACCTTGCTGCTCAGACATTAGCAACTAGGCAGGGTAGTCAAGGGGCAAAAGAAGACGAAGAACCCCAGGATGCCATGGCAGCTGCAGAGAGACAAGCTGGCAAGGGACCGGCGTTCGTCGCTGCTAAAACCACAGGACCCCCGAAGGCTGGTGATGAGGCTGCGGCTCCTGCTCCTGCTCCTATCCAGTCAACGAATGCCGATGAGATCCATATATCGGATGATGAGGATACCTAGTTCACGTCTATGTTTCTTGTACTTTGTATAGATTGTGCCCTATTTTGTCCGTAGTCTGTCTTTGAGCGGGCTGTTTCTCGCTCGTTATCTGAAGCTGCTAATTCAGGTACACATCCATTTCTGGCACTCACCTTATCATCTCGGGGATTCACCTTGCCCACCATCGCCTACGTTCATGGCCAAGTTCCCTGACCTCCCCCAGGACATCTTACTAACAATATACGCCTACATCACGCCTCAAGACCTGCTCGCGTTGAACAAGGTAATTATATGGCTCCAGCATTCATTTTGTCGAGTCTAACGGCGACGGCAGACTTGTCGCACTTTGCACGCTCTTGGGACCTCGGACTATGTTTGGCGTCAGCTCGAGATTAGCTTGCCTTTGGACATTGACCGGAAGACACACACGGGAGAATATCGTCCCTTTTACCAGATCCGACGCAGCTTGATAAACGCCCTACGAGTTGAAGCCAACTGGGGAAGCAAGTCTACTCAGATTCGAAGATTGGCCCGCATTGACCACGGCAGCCTCCTGTCTTGGGTCCAACTGCTGAGGGATGATTGGCTGGTCACACTTTCCCGAAATCAAACAACAAACGCTACATATCTGTCCGCGTGGCATTTGGACGGGGATGGTGGTGTGCATTGTGCCGCTAAGGTTGAAGTTATGGGAAATCCCAGCAAGTTCGCTGCGGGAATTCAAGATGATGGTGACAATGCTTTAATCGCCTTGTTCGACAACTCTAGAGCCTCTGGGTTAGAACATCTACTGGCCAAAGATTTGATTGGACGCTAACTCCTTGCGTGTTTGATGCAGACGGATTCAAGTCTTTCACCTGGTGCTGACTGATGATTACTTATACGAAGACGCACTTATGCCTACGCTTAAGCGCGTCCTTGAAATATCTCCTACAGGCAGCCTTGCCCCAGGTTACGACCCTATGGAGCACCAAGGAATTTTTGCCGAGATACAAGTGAATAGAAACATTGTCGCGGCATCGCTAGCAAAGACCAATCGATCCGGTCCACCACTGACATACCAGATCGTGTTGGTTAATGTGGATACCCATGCCGCTGTCGTGCTCAGACAAAACCTAGTAGAGGTATGATAGCACTTTCCTCCCTGAAATCGAATTACTCATGGGAGAAACCAAGGACCTCACAGGTTCGCGATTTGCATTCAAGCTCTTCCCTGAGCACGTTGCAATCTTGTTTGCCAAGTTGAACGAAGGCTCGCTCTTTTGGAAAGACATCAAGGACGTAATTCAACCTAGCCCTTCGCTCTATCCTTCGAGTTTCCGACGGGACATCTCACCCGCAACCCTTTTCATGGACAAGCTTCCCATCATAGACATCGGGTCGTTGCATCCTCACCACACTTCCGAGTTCTTTTCGATGTCTCATGACATCTCATTCACCGCTGAGACACTGCGGCCGATGCAAAGTGCCCTTGGGATGCTTTCGCGTCGTTTGGAAAAATTATGGTTTTTCCGGTTGACTCTTGTGCCAACTCCCGGGTCCTCGAGTTCAAGAATTTCCCCGTCGATTTCCGTCGTGTCTGTGGCTGGTCTCTCAATGAAATCCGGCTCTCACATGGAATACCTTGCCTTGGGAAGAACGGGCTATCGCATGATCTGGCTAGAACGATCATGGGAGACCGATGAATACAAACTGATGAAGGCGACACTCCCGGAGCCCGGAAAGGGGGATAAAATTCTTGCTCATGAATTGATCCCACCCCATATCGCCCTTCCTTTTGAGTTGCATAAGTGTATCACTATCTGGTTCGAGGAAGCGACATGTCGGATTTGTTTCGGTTTACATACAGGGGAAGTGTATATTCTGGAATTATAGTGTGTTGGCACTAGAATTTCATCAGCACCCATGCTCCACCGGTGTACATGAATGCCCTCTTCTCCCCCCATAGTAGTATATGCTATACCCGGCACTTCACATTATTTTTTCGACTTTGTTAAGGAACACCAAGCAACCTATCCCGGGCACTCACCAAACCGTGACTTTACTACGGACTGCCATCCGGCCGCACGTAATAAATTGTTGGGAGAAAAAGTGATTCTACTCAAGATTATACCAGTCTGAATTGTCTGCGTCTAGGAGTTCTATGGGGGAGCATGCTTCCATGTATCTTCTCCGAAGCGAGCGCTTCCTAGAGCATCAAGGTCAAGAATATAACACTCTCAGGAGCAGAGCAAGACAGCAGGAGGGCAGCTTTTCGATCTACACCCAGGCAACAGAACATATTTAGCCGACTAATAACGCACCTTCACAGATTATGGCACAATGGCATCGGAATAAGTCCCAGAGGCAGATCAGGTGGATGTGCTAAACTACAACGGAGCTGCGACATCTGGATTCGCGCCACTAATCTTCTGACTTCATATACGGAAGTTTGTCGTCGGTCTTAGATACCCTGCTTGTCTGGACAAATTTAAGTATCCACGTCGTGCCTTCAAAGTAATAGGGCAAACAATGATGATCATAAGTAGCATCCAAAGATACGGACCGAAGCATGTAGTTACTTGGTGAAGGATTCAAAGATCCTCGCGTCGATGAGACTGCGCTCAGTAATCACCATGTGAGCAAGGCTCAATCCAAGTATACTTTGGAAGAGAGATACCTTCCAAGTCAACCATGCGGGTGCAAACTTTCCAGAAATGACTCTGAGACAGCACCCAAACTGAGGACTGTGCCAGGTCAAATGCGAGTTATCAACCCCGCAATGACAAAGTTTCCCTGTCAAGGGCCAGGATGCATGGCAATTCTTCACTGATAGAGACTCGTAGCTCTGTTCTTTTGCAATAAAACACAAACAGCCTTCACAGCACTGCACGCGAGTTGTCACACGTCCGGCGGAGGCGCAGAGAACAACAGAAAGTCCTGCACAACAAGCTGCGGAGGTGATGGAGTGTACTTCGATGGAGAGCCATAAAAATGGCCCCTGGTTAACTCCATTATGTTGGCAGGAGCTCGGACGCTGGACCAGAACAAGCAAGAAAGTATTCCAGAGCCCAGCAGTTTCATGGACGAGTGGCAACACCGCCCCAGGTGCGTCAGAGAGTATTTGGGAGTGCAACCGAAGTCGTGTACGCCTGAAACGGCTGGGATGCTGTACAACTACCGATCAGTATCGATCAGTGTACGACGATCAGACATACACACCGTCTCCGCGCCTCTGCCTGTTAGTGCTCCCTATCTTTCATGCCATGCGAGGGGAATCTGCTGTTTTTAAATAAGATTTCTTCTTCAGAGATCCCAAAAAAACCTAGTTGCGTTATGGTGGAGGGAGGCTAGCCAAGACGGAGTATATGATTCAGGGTAAACCTTGCAACGACGATAAAGTGCTCAGAGCTACTTCCCGTATATTATGGGCTTCGCGCATTCGTACAATCACAATTTGACAAACCTGCCATAAATGCTGAATGTAGAGAGTCCCTTTATGCTTTCTCCCATCGTTCCACTTCAGCATCACATATATCCTCCCACTTAGCCTCCCACCCATCTTCTTGCAGCCAGGGTTGCGCAACCCATTCGTTGATTGCTTCCCGAGATTCCTCGAAAGAGGCAGAATGACTGCGCAATGAATTGACGATATCAATATGAGAGTTGAGGGACCGATGATAAGGTATTATAATGTCTGAAATTGAGGTCACTGATCAACGTGAGCAACCAATTAATACTTGAAGAGAAGAGCATGTCATACCAAATTTTTCGAGTGACCAGGTTACCCAGAGAGGCTCTTCATGAACCCACTGCCATCCTTTGGCTTTATGAGCTTCTATTAGGATTGACTCGAGGGTTTCTATCGAAGAACTGAGCCTTCGGAATTGCTTTTGCTATTCAGCCCATGGAAAAGACGTCGGTCGGAGGTGTGACCTTGAGCGCGAGTTTGACTTACGAGCTTGCCTATCATTGCATCTAACTCTGCGACGCATTGATCCATTATTTCTAATTTCGGGGCAACGATGTATGCTCTTGGGAGGCGGTTTGGTATGCGAGCCAGTTCATTGCTAATTCCCTTGCGAAAAACCGTAAGCGTCGCCTTCTCGGTCAGCAGGTTACGGGCGTACTCAAGGTCAGTTCGGGTGTCGACCAGTTTCTTCAGAGATTTAAGCCCGTCAAGAAGCACAAGGTCCTCCCATGTTTCCGTAACGGTGCGTATTTCCTGCAAGCAAGCTCTGACTTTGCGATGATACGTAGATTCAAGTTGTTTTGATGGCGAGTTTGGGATGGATTTACTCTGATTTTGGCGTTGTTGTTTTACCTGTTGAACGGGAGAGGAGTTCGGCGTTGAAGGTCCTCGGAAAGAAGCCAAACGACTCATGAATGGGATGGGAAGGCCCAGCAATTGGATGTCAGAACAGATAACGCAGTTTATACTTTGATCGAGATTTAGCTATAGATCATATTTGTCAATCCCATCCTAAACAAACAGATGATACCCTTTTGGACACAAGTTTTTGAATCTCGACAATTCCTCTGCAGGAGCTCCCAGCAACCCTCTGTACATGGCTAAGCGCAGAAAGAATAGGACCCATCTCAAAGGTGCCAATGCACGGGATGCTCATCCTGATGGCGTTCCAAAATCTTTCATAATAAAGCACGGTCAGGTCGGCTCGTCGATCACACAACTGGTACGGGATATGCGGAAGGTCATGGAGCCTAACACTGCTAGTCGCTTGAAGGTGCGCGAAACTAGTGGCATGTAATGGACGTGGGACTGTATCTCATACTTCATGAAACAGGAACGACATAGAAATAAACTAAAAGATTATCTTATAATGGCACCCGCACTTCAGGTCACACATCTTTTGGCATTCACCTTGACACCGGTTGCTCCTTCGTTGAGGATTATCCGGTTATCCAATGGACCCATGCTCAGTTTTCGAGTGGAACGCTACAGTTTAATGAAAGATGTTCTTAGGTCCACAAAAAGAGCTCGCAGTGTCGGGATCGAATATCTTACTCCTCCCTTGGTGTGCCCAGCTTCTGTTCTCTGCGATTAACTTGCTGACGAGTTTGGCTCGTTTAGCTAGTGCTCGCATCCTTCCCACCTCCTTCTCCTACAACACCCCCTCATCTATCTCTACTTATGAAATCGTTCCAAAGCCTCTTCCCGCCGCTCTCTCCCCAAACACTCTCACTATCTCAAGCACGCCGGGTCGTCCTCGTTTCGTATAACCAGGACCGCGGCACAATTGACTTTCGTCACTACATCATTACCGTTAAACCCTATGGTGTGTCCAGACGTGTCCGCAAGGTTCTAGAGGGCGGTACGTCTGCAAAATCTTCCTCGGGCTTGCTCGACCTCGGGAACGAGAAGGATGTAGCGGACTTTGTACTGAGGAAACGGGGCGAGCCTGGTCCCGATGGTTATGAGAGTGCTTCTTCAGCAGAAAGTGTGGCTGGGGATGAAAATGCCGCCGTTGACCTCGCGGAGGATTATGTTGGTCGGAATAATAAAAAGGGCCAGAGAAGAGCTGTCAGGCTGGACGAAGTTGGACCACGACTTGAATTGCGGCTAATCAAAATCACAGAGGGCATACCAGGAAAGGAGGGCGTAGTCATCTATCATGAATTCGGTATGTTCTTCTCTCTGACACAAGCCATTGTTGAACCCAACGGCTCCTTTAGTCAAAAAATCAAAGAAGGAGGTTGCCGAGTTGGCGGCTGCACATGCTGCCAAGGAAAAGCTTCGCAAAGAGAGGAGAGAAGAACAGGAACGTAACGTTCAAAGAAAGAAGGCTTTAGCAGCTAAGGGGAAGGGCGGAGAGGATGTCGAGGATAGCGGAGATGAGGAGGGTCTAGAGGAGAACGTTTCGGAACAGGAAGATGATAATGAAGGGGCTTGGGACGAAGACGAAGAAATCAGTGAAGGGGAAAACAGCGAGCAGGAAAGTTCGGCGGACAGTTCAGAGGACGAAGAGAGACCGCCGGTCAAGAGGGCTCGGACAAAAGGGAAACGGTGAAACGGAGTCACCCTCTAGGTTTTTCATTAGGTTGCCCTCTAACGACAAGTGTACAATACTGCAGTCTACCGACATTAATTATCAATGCCGGGAACCATCTCCTAGCTAGGGGCTCTTATACTGTGTATATCTCATGTCATACCGTCAGCCTTTTATACCATGTCGAAAGAAAGTGCTCGGCTCTCATTTTGACACCCTCCCAATTATCCAAAGCCGGTCGAACATCCAAATAGAAAGAGAGATTTCCCGGGGATCGTGGATTGTGACCAGTGTAGAAATCAATCACGTATCTCACCCGCGTACCGCAACGATCAACAATCCAGTCATGCCGGTCAAAAGGTGCAGCATAGCTACGATGTACGTTCAGACCATTGATGCCGAGGAGAGGGTATTATACATACCCAAGTAGCATGTTCAACCGCGCCTTCGGACTCTTATCGTTCGGTCGTCCTTTAAAATTCACGAGCTGCACGCCTCCACAAGCTTCTCCCCCACGGCCTGATTCCCATTTCATAATCTCCGCCCATGCTCGCTCATTCACAGCATTGTGAATTGGAACGATGGTTTTCATGTCCGCGGCTTGGGGGTTGTGGTCCTTTCGTGCCATTGCGGCATAAAACTGAGCCTCGGAGGGATAGACCCAGTGACCATCGTTTGACTTCGGAATAGACGAAACTTCGCGTTCGACTGAGAGGGAGGATTCAGAAACTGCTGGATTCGGTGTTTTGGAGAAGAAGCGACTCCAAGTTGATCTTGAGGTATGGTCAACTGGACAGGTGTCTTTCGAGGCGGCTTGCTGTGATTTTAGCGCAGTGTGGTCGACGGGACAGGTGGGAGCAGAGGCCGAATGGTCGACCGGGCACTTGGGCTCGGAGGATGGCATTGGATTTGGCAAACCCGTGATCAGAATTAATTGTGAAAATACAAAATTAGCGCTGGAAAATAACTCTTGGTTGGAGCAGACTGCACCCGCATGTCACGCGCGTCCCTTGATTGGCCCAAGCACTTGCCGTTGATGGAAAGCCCCCCACTTCGGCCCGGCAATCTGTGTTACCGGGATGCTTTCTCCCCCGCACCAAGTCTGGAGGACTTCGATGGCTGGGGAAATATAAAGTCCTCTTTCCTCAGAGTTGTAAATTCGCAGTTACATCCACTTTCCACCCTCTGTCGCCATGCCTTCCTCAGAGCCAGTCTTCTCTACTCCCCTCACCCGCCTTTTCAAGATCAACCACCCGGTCATGCTTGCAGGGTAAGTATGGAATTCAAGTTGTCCAAATCATTGCAGCGGAATGAGTGACGTCTTTAGTATGAATGTTGCTGCAGGTCCCAAGTTGGCAGCGGCCGTCACCAACGCAGGTATGCGTTACCGATTCACACACATGCAATGTTCTGACGGTTAGCAACGAGGTGGTATCGGTGTCATTGGCGGTCTCCGTCAAAGCCCCAAATTCCTCCAGGGATCCATCGACGAGATTAAGGCACATCTCGAGGACAAGAACGCTCCTTTCGGTGTTGATCTCTTGATTCCTCAAATTGGTGGCAACGCTCGCAAGACTAATGTGAGGCATACCTTCTTCGTATCTCCGTTATACATTAATGGTGTAAATCATTCTACCAGAGGGATTACACCAATGGCCAGCTTCCCGAGCTTATTGATGTTATCATCAAGAACAGGGCCGCCTTATTTGTCTGTGCTGTTGGTGTTCCTCCCAAGTGGGCCGTCGACAAGCTTCATGCAGCTGGCATCCCTGTCATGAAGTGAGTGCTATGATCAACGTACTTTTTGAAGAGTTGTTGACATCGGTTTTCTAGTATGGTTGGCCATCCTAAGGTAACTCAGGAATTGCAGGTCTTCGGTTCCGTACAAATTTGACCTGCAAACCTTCCAGCACGTAGAGAAAGCCCTTGCAGTTGGTGAGGCCCAGTCTCATGATTTCCCCTTGAGCGTACCCAGCTAAGTCCTTGTCTATCAGGTGTTGACATCATCTGCGCTCAAGGTGGTGAGGGTGGAGGCCACACTGGTGATACCCCCTTTTCCGTCTTGATCCCCGCCGTCGTCGACATCTGCAAGGGCCGCAAAAGCCCCCTTACCGGTGAAGACATTATCGTCGTCGCAGCCGGTGGTATTGCCGATGGCCGAGGTCTCGCTGCAGCTCTATCGTGCGTTAATTATGCAGATATTCCTTCTTTCTTAACCAACCTTCATTCTTAATTATCACTTATGAAGGTATGGTGCCTCAGGTGTCTGGGTCGGAACACGGTTTGTTGCTAGTGCTGAGGCCGGCGCTCCCCAAAAACACAAGGAACTGGTTCTGAGCGCTGGATACGACGATGTTATCCGCACCCTTATCTATTCCGGGCGACCCCTGAGCGTTCGCAAGACACCATACGTTCTTGATTGGTACATGCTCCATGTTCAGTTGCCTTGGAATTGATTTCTTACTGTCTCGCAGGGAGCAGAACAGGAAGGAAGAGATGGAGAAACTTCTGGCGCAAGGACTCGTCCCTCACGAAGTCGAGCTTCAGAACCACCCAGAGAAACACATCCCAGGATTATCATGTAAGTCCGCACAAAGGGTTATGGAGTTTCGACCTAATACTTACTCATAACGTTAGGGCTCATGGGCCGTGTCGCTGGTTCCATTAAGGTATGTAGCCGTGCTGCAGTCTAACTGGCATCTTGATTCTGAATGCCAACTTTTCATCCAGGACATAAAACCTGCAAAGGAAATGTAAGTTACTCGAACATCACCTCCTTGATCTTGACTACTTACCCCATCCCTTCCCCAGTGTGGACGAGCTTGTCTCCACCGCCAAAAGGAGCATCGATACTGCCAAGGCATACGAAATTGCTCCACCCAAAGCAAAACTATGACCTAATCCTTCAATGACCTCCACTGTCCGGATATTGTATCTATACTTCGTAGTACGCATTATCGGAACTTGCACGCTTGGACATTTTTATCATAACCAAGGCCTGGGTATGTATTTGGAGTCAATGTATACCATTAACCATGCAATACGTCTTTAAACGTTATTCCTTTACCTCCACTGGCCTCCATCAATTCGATGGTATGCACTCCAACTGGGCTCGTGGAGTTCTTCCCAAGTTCCGGAGACAGCCTCGTGATGACCCTCACCATTCATATCTCTCAGGCTACTCATCGGGTGGGATAGTTTGCCGACTTATCTCCCATGCCAGTATATATAGCTACCTCAACACACTCGAGGGCAGGTATCACCGGGTATCGTTCTCACAACTCGAAGCGCCTGTTCCAGTATAGGCGGACAATGATAATCACCCTCCTGGAATATCCCTACGTCGTTACCGCAGTTATTACGGGTGTCATCTTATGGCGAATCTGGAGAAAATATGTTCTTCACCGCCAGCCGCCGTGTGTCGAGGAGACGTCGAAGGCCGAAAAGGAAACAGATTATTTTAAGCTGACAGGAGTACCACCACCAAAACCGCTGCCAGACTTCAACGTAGACGATGCCCTGCCGCGGCCATACCGTCCTTTCCGTTGGAAGTATCATCAAACCATGTGTACGTAGTCAGAAATATATGCGAGGGATATTTGATAACTCATCGTATCAAACGGATAATGTCACCAGCGTTGCAGAACCTGGAACCAGACTGGTGGCTGGAACTAGAATCCACGTATCGCAGCCGCATATCCCAGCGAAAATCCCTTTATGCCCAGCATGGTACGAACATCGTAGATGCGATGCCGGGGAGCGAGAGTGCTTGTATCGAGCTCATGGAGATGGTGATCCAGTTTCTCTGTGTCCGCTATCCCAATCAATTCCGCTACGACCCTTCCTCGAAAATATTCCACAACGATATCCTAAAGACGAGGGTGGACACAAGAAATATCCAACCGTTGATCTTTCTACTGGAAAATGTACCGGAGGATTTCTTGATCGTCCAGGAGGACAAGGTGACTGGATTGTACCATTTCCGTGCAGGAGTATCCGCTTCAGCTGTCGGTTGGAACATGAGCATGAAGATTGGCAGGCCGTTGCACGAAGTCCACGGCCCAGTGCCTTTCTATAAGGAGAAGATGCAGCATTCCATGGACAGGTATGTGAATCGAGCTCTCAGCGAGGACGAGATCCGTTAAAACTACCCACTACTAGATTTTTCTCCAAAATGACCTGTGATAAGCCAATACAAAGGGGATCATGGGGCTTTGAGATTGGCCAGCCGCTTTATTTGCAGACAGACGACCCACATTGGGCTGGCAGAAGTCACCAAGATCCAAACCTAGATATCAACGACATCTATCTACGTGTCGACTGGCAAACGTTAAGAAGACTCCCGAAATCCCAAGCAATCGTCTTCAATTTCAAAGCTTTGTTTACACCGATAACGGATTTCCGTAAGGAAGCATTTATTCCCCGCCTAGTCGCGACTGTCCTACGCGAGAGCGAAAGGCCCTTCATGGAATACAAAGCTTCCTTCCATACAGAACACAAGGTATTGCCTGCTTTAGATAAGTGGGCAAGAGAGCAGGAAGAGAAGGGTTGGGTGCCACGGGATTGGAAGGTGCGGACGTTGGATGAAAATCCATTTTATCCTGGTTGGCAGTCACATCATCGGTATTAGGTCTGTGTGTATATAATATCCCTAGCAAGGACAGTTGTAATAGGCAGGAACACAATGTTGCACTTCAACCACCATTCAGTCGTCGCCCATGAGTTCAGCTAATTCCCGTTCTTCATCTTCTGTCATCTCGAAGCCTTTGGGTTGTAGCGGTGGGCTCGGTGCTTTTTTGGCCTCTGGCTCCAACTTCACAGGTGGGGGAGGGGTAACAAGATCTGGAAAGATGGAAATTGAGTATTGTATGGCTATGAAGGATGAGGGTAGTGCCGGAGGGAAGGTGCATACCAATCAATCTCCATTTTCGAATAGTTCCATCCAAACTTGTACTAACAACCCAAGGCTCGATCCTCGTCAGGCCATCTTCACCAACCGACTTCCGTATCCAAAGCCGCAATGCAAGAACATCATGCCAATGTGCGTCCACCTCGCGAATGAGCTCCGGTTCATCGAAGGTCGACAAGTCGTAAACCCTGATGATATCCGCCGACCCCGTAATCAAGTACGGCTCGCCCACATCGGTAAGACCAATTGGCAAAATGCACCGCACTTGTTTAGGATGAGTTATGGGTAGCGGTGGCTTGGCTTTGGTTTCTGTCTGGACGTCTGGGTCAAGACTGACCTGTACTGTCTCATCCGCCGAAGCTAATAGTGGAGGATGAGCAATCCTCCGACAACGAAGGGAGATCAGACACACCAGTCCATAATTGCTCATTGCCATAGATCATATCGTTGATTCTTGTACGGTGATAGTTCAACTCTTGTTTCAGGGTTGCTCTCCATCGGGGATTAGGACCCAACTCCTTGAGCAACTCCCAAACCTTGATGACGCCCATCGTATCACCCGTATATAGAATAACCGATCCATCTGAGGCAGATCTCCCTTGAAGACATTCAACAGGTCGCGTGTGTGACGATATAGACCCCAAACTTGTCAACGGCTTGCCTGCCGACAGGTTGGAGATGTCCCTTGACAGAAAGCCATTAAGATTGATTAAACAGCGAGCAAAAAACCACTCACCAGAAACGGACAGTCTTGTCCGAGCTTCCCGAGACCAACAGTCCCAGAGAAGAAAAAACATATAAGACTTTCACAAAGTCTTCGTGCGCATCAGTGGATGAAATCAAACTTTTGCTCTGATCAATGGACGTCAGACTCGAGCGCGATCAATAAAATGACAAGATCGCTCACCTCGGTGTCCCATAATTTGATTGTCTAGACGACGAAGACTAATCAGAAGATCGCGTACTTGGAACGACAGCTTTGACGGACCTTGTCCCAAGAACCAGTGATTAAGATCTCCTGGTTGTCCGACCCCAATGGCTTGTCATAAAACGCTAGCGTTGTCACCGGAGCAGTGTGTCCTTTGTAGGTTTGCAACGATTTGCCGGTCTAGAGTGGAACAGACAGAGAGGATGGAGATGTCTCTTGCAGTAAGGTGTCCATCTATTAACATGGAAACGCGGTACAAACCTCAAGATCCAGTTTTCTCGCCACAGCAGTGCTTTCTGCGATCCAGGCGGCCCCATTTTTGACAACCAATCCAAGAGCCTTGGCTTGTAGATGTATTGGTTCCCCAATGTCCTTTGTTCGTTCTGCCTTCTTTTTCCTTGCCTTCAGAGCGGGGTGGTCGTCGGAATCTATTCATATTCTCCTCGAACAGATAGAAAACACACTTCGTCGAGAAGGAGATGGGCTTCGGAGACCAAGAAGTTTGATACGTCAGGCGTAGCCATTCGTCGTTGAGTTGGGATTGACAAGTCGGGAGGTAAGTAACAAGACTCAGTTGCCGGTGCCGACCTCCATCTGCTGATCAAGTGATCCAGAATTATATGCGGGTTTTGGACTCGATAAAGACGGAACATTTCACATTACAAGATGGCAGGTTCTTGTGAATGAACATGTATTCAGTGGTCGAACGATAGTAACAATACAGGGCAGAGTAGTATGAGCTACACCAGAAAAAAGCCGAGGCAACAGACCTACAAGGCGGGGAGACAAGTTGATTATACACCGAAGAGCAGGAACAAGAAGGAAACAGCAGGGGATACAAAAGAGAGGAAATGATACCAGCAATCTGTGAATGGGAAACAAAAGGATACAGTTTTTGATATTAACCATAAGTCAGGTTAATGACTATGAAGCAAGGGTACCTGTAAAGCTAAGGAGCGAGAATAAAAATATAGCGAATGTTGAACATTGAATAGTGAAGGAGCGTCGGGTATCAGCAAACGCGAGGACAGAAACAAAGTGAGAAGTCAATAAATAGATTAGTCACTCGAGGCCTGAAGGAGTGATGGGCAACATGGACGATTAGAAATCGGGGAAGTGATATGAGAGCATATCGTTACGAATTTGCTCAGCAATGGTGGCATCGTCTTGGAAGAAGCCTGGGATGTCTTCGGCAGGAGGAACAGGTAAGTTGAGGAAGTTGCAAGCATCCTCGGGGGACGAGACGCGAGGGATAATAGGGGCCTGCGAAGACCGTTAGACGAACAAAAAAAACTCTCCACGGAGTAAAAAACTTACGTTTATCTCACGACGTTCCAAGGCTTCCCAATCAACACCTCGGAACCAGGCATGTTGCAAAACATCCTGAACGCCGTTATTTACATTTCCGAGACGCTTACTCCTATCAGGGTTCAGGAATCCTCTGATGAGGTCCTTGGAAAGGCGATCTAATGTCCGAGGCCAGTAGACATCGCCAACAAGGATCTTCTCGTATATGCCGTACGGAGTTTCATCGAAAAAGGGAGGGTAGCCAACGAGCATCTCGTAGCAAAGAACGCCACAGGCCCACCAGTCAGCAGCTTTGCCATGGCCGTCAGACTGAATTACTTCGGGTGCGAGATACTCTGGAGTACCACAGAGGGTCCAGGTACGGTCATCTACAATCTTGGCAAAACCGAAATCAGTGAGGCGAAGATAGCCCCGAGAGTCGAGGAGCAAGTTCTCTGGTTTGAGGTCACGGTAGACGATGTTGTAGGAATGGAGATATCTAAGGGCCAATACAATCGTTGAGAGATAGAAACGGGTGACATCGGGAGTAAATCTCTGTGCGCGTCTAAGGTGGGTAAAGAGCTCGCCACCGGGGACGTAGGACATCAACATATAAATGTTGAGTCCATCTTGGAAGGTTGCAAAGAGATCGACAATGAAAGGATGATGAACGCGGGCAAGGATGTAACGTTCAGCTTTCACGTGTTCGACTTGGTGAAGCACTGTGATTTTCGTCTTGCGCAAGACCTTCATAGCAAAGTATTGGGTCGAATCAGACTGAGGTGACTTGTGCCTAACCAGTAACACATGGCCGAATGTCCCCGTACCTACATTCAAATGCCTATGAGCAAAAACCATCGGCTGTAAGGACTTTAGACATACCCAGAGTACCGCGCACCTCAAAGTCTAACAATCGGATGCCACCAGGACCAGTAGGCAAGAGGTGAACGCGCTCATTTTCCAGTAGACGAAGGGGCGGCTGGGGACGTTCTTCGGAAGGGAGGGTGTCAACATGCATGCCACTGAAATCGGATTGCGCTGGAGTCAAAGGCTGTGTAATTTGAATTCCTTCGTGAGAATCCGAACAATCCTCATCGTCCCCATTCATATCATCGTCAAGGAGGTAGTCATCATCATCGCTACTTTCGCTGTGGCCGGGTGAAAGTGGGGGAGTAATGGGAGTTGCTTTGTGGGACATTGGACAGTCCTGTTTCAATGGATAACCGCGATGATATGGAACAGTCAGGTGAGGGTCTGTTGGAAGAGATGTTGAACGCGGGAAAGAATGATTATAAGGATCCATGGAAATGAGTGGCGTTTTCTTGCCGATAGTTTGTGGTTAGGATTTGAATGGCTCAGGCAAGCGACAGTAAACGTACTGTCTATGTGTTTTTTGAGTTTAAAAGGTAAAGAAAACTGATATGAGTGAGATGGGCTGTTTAGAAGGCCCTGGAATGAATGGGGTCAGGGATCAAGCGAGGACTTCGGGAAAGAATTAGTAAGGGAGTAACAAGCTTTCGGAAAAAACGTACGAAAAGGATTTGTCGGCGAGAAGTGGCCACGACGGAGTGCGCAAACCCTGGGTCTGCAGAGATGGATGGAGGATGAGAGGAAGATGAGAGGAAGAAGCAGGAAGGTGGTGAGAGCCTATCTGCCATTCCAACTCCCCCTCTAATGGGAGTATTGTCACACAGTGATACGTAACGTGTGACTCTTCCATCAATTCATCACAGCAACAAGAGCGGCAAGGGCCAGCTTGACTTGCCTGTCAGATTGCTTCTTCGTATCCTTCAGACACTCAGCACGGCGTTTTCGGACCCTTTTTTCTCGTGCCACTGACAGTATCATCCCTTCGTTATATTATTAGCTCTTGGACTGCATACACTCGACTCCGTCATCTCAAAATCATCTCAGACCCCAAAAGCAAACGTCGGTATTCCATATAAATCACATATCACCCGGACTTCCCCTCCGTCCCCGGCCCCAGCTGCGACGTATAGTGGAACAAAGTGATCTTCCCTCGGGTGCGAAGCCCGGAATCCCTCATGCTGAGTCAAATTAAATAGCGCCTTCTTACGTTGCTCCGCCTACTCAAATTAGCAAACCGATTGCCTTGGGCACCGAAACACGAGAAAAAACAACACTCACGTCAGATATTTTGATCGCGGAATGTATTGCCCTGTCAAAGGCCTTGTGATTCTCACTTGCCGTCGTCGGAGAGAACGATCTTCGGTCTCTTAAATTATGAGCTGTCAATCCTCCAGATAACACCAGAATTCTTTCTTCCCTGTGGAATTAGGTTCATCAGCATGTCAGCCTCAAACGTTATTCTATGAAAGGTGCCGACCGGAGTTTCGTGACCGCCTTTCCTAACGCCCAATTCTTTTCTGGGCTCATGCTTGAATCTATTGAAACTTGCACAATTGGAACTTTGGTGAACTCTTCCCCAAACATCAAGCGGAAAGGCACAAATACTCCGTGGTCAAGACCTGGGCCCTGGAAGCCACGTCCGTCCTCACCACGGGGTTCAAGCTTTGACGTCGTCCTAGCCAAATATCCGTGCTATAATCCTCGCTTAGCTGAAACCCTCAATACCCTGAGACATGACCCACCTCTTTGTACAGCTCGACGACCCGTTTCGACAGCTCCGCATCGCCGCGTGATATAAATTTGAGTTGGTACAATTGTGGGGGAAACCCGTAGTAATCCATGAGCAAGGGTTGATTGTCCCCGTAATCCGTTACTGTGACAATCAGGTCAATCGAGGGGAACAGAAGACATAAAGACCGGCAATTTCACCTAACCGTTCCCCTGATGTCTCCCAGTGTGCGCTGAACACCACAATCCCTTTTGGGTCGTATTTCTTTAGCAGCGCCGGTCCAAAATCCTTCAAGAAAGTTGCGAGACTTCCGTTCGGGCCTTGATACGCCATCATAGGATCACTGTACTCGTCTTCCGGGAACGCCAGCATAGGCGATCCATGTGCAAAGAAGAACGAAGGGATTCTGTCCGGCGTTGAAGGGAGTTCCCCGAGGGCTTTACGCCATTCCGCTTGGGTACCCATTCTTCTCCCGACAAGTATAGCCGAAAATACCTGGTTAAAGTTCCTTGTGAATGACCACAACGTATTCGAGTCCCCGAGACCGGAGGTTTCGTTGATAAAGTATGCAGAAAGGGCGATGAATAATACACAAAGCCAGGTAGTCCAACAAGGAATACGGGGCATAGATCGGGCGGCGCTTTAAGTAGTTCTTGCCCACCCAACAGCAATATTTGTACCAAGGACCCTATGTAATCAACATTGACACAGAAGTAATTGGCTCACCAAGCAGCCTTAAGATAGCTTACGGTTGACCAAATCCGCTTACATAATGCGCGAACTGCTTTTCTCAATGGTGAAATGATCAGTGAGTCAGTAAGCCCGCTTTCAAGCGGTCGGTCCGCAGCATACTACTCTGCCAATTATATTTTACACAGCAGCACTCAGCCAAGTTCCAGCGAAAGAACAAATGAAAGAGTATCAAGGAAGATGGTGGATTACTAACGCAGCGCTCGAAGCTAAAAAAAGATGTGTCATCCAACAACTATTGCACCAGTCCACAGACCCACTTGAAGGTACAGCATTTTGAGGGTTTGCATATTTGTGACCTGGAAGGAAGCGCCACAGAATCAATCTCTTGCTGTTTACAACTAGTGTTTCTCGGCCCCTTCCGTTGTAATAGTTGTCGTTCCGCAAGTCTCACTTGCGAAACAGTTGAAATATCTTACAGAATCCTGTGCGGGTGAACCGGCAATGTTCGCAATTGGTAACATGGGACTCGTCAACACAGGAAATGGTGTATTATTTGAAGGTCTGGACTTCTGTTCTACCTGAGTATTGAGTAAGAGCTGGTAGCATATTTTATGGATTCATTCTGATAACTCCTTCAGGGGTGGCTCAGTCTATAAAGCAGGGTACATTAGGGTGTGAGTTACTCACAAGCCATTTTCTGTTAATGGTGGTCCTTATCACTGGTCACCCAGCACTGCTGGGGGGCAGCTATC
>JAEUWS010000831.1:0-36609 GCA_018524945.1 Podaxis sp. C-F-92630
TTCAGGTTCCTTATATGATCAATTCAAGGGGTCTATATTTGTCTGAGTTACCAGCCACAGAGGTGGGTAAATCAAAGATTTTTGTTCTGAAACTAACAGCTGATGCCAATAAATAGCTGACACACCTGACACCTCCAACACCTCCCCCCTCACCTCAACTCCCCAGCTATTCCCTTGAGGATCCCATTCTCAAGATCCTAAGAGACCTTCCATTTTTCAATGCCATCAACAGCCCTGTAATATTCCCACCTGCTATCATCATCTATATCGAGGTTGTGGTGGAGATTTTCTATTAGCCTTTTTGCAGTTTAATTAGTACAGTCCTGGGTATAATGTGACATGCTCTATGTCATTGTAGAGGTTGCGAGATGCTTATGTAAAAGAGAGGGAAGAGATCCCTTCAAACTGAGGTGGGGGATGTCTACTCATGTGTCAGGCATGTTGGATATGTCTGATGTGACCGAGGTGCTTCCATGTCCTGGTAGTTGTTAGACATGTGGGGAAAACAGAGTAGGAGCAAGTGAGGGTGGTGATATTTCAAACGGTGTTTCCATGCTGGACTACAGGGGGAGTGAGTGCCTCAGGCACACCATCTGTAGGGCTGAGATATGCCACAGAGGAGAAAAGGGCATTGGGGCCCTAATGTTTACTCTGACTTCACACCCTGTATTAGTCATTATGTCCATCATGGGTGCAAGACTCCTTTCAGACAATAGATTGATTTTTTTTTTAAAGAAAGCGTGCCATGCCCTGCCTCAAGGTTGATCACACCTAGACTTCACACAGTCTGAGACATACATGTTGCTGATCTGTTGTCCCCTTTTGGGAGGACAGATGCCCATTATGGCTAAGTTACACAAGCCCAAAATAGACCATGCCACAGCAATGGGTGTTAACTAGTATTGAATCTGATATTAGTTTGAATCATGCAGAGGAGGAATTGCAAGCAATTGGGGCATGTCTTTGTCCTGACTGTCCTGGCAGGGATATCCTCCAGTGACATTGTCAAGGTCAAACTCCAAAGATCGTGTGGCTGAAGGCATAGTTGTGATGAACGAAATACCAGTGGTTGGGCAGAAGGAACAGCACATTGGCCCTAAGTACAATGAAATCCAGACCTTTGGGGAAGAATTCTGGCATAGTATCACGGAACAGTAAATCACTAATTCAATTACCATAATATAGCTGTATGGATACATGAAATTTGGTATACAATTGTACAATACAGATCACATCAAGCATAAGCCACTAAGGCAGCTAGGACATGGTACATACTATGACAACATGACAACTGTCACATTAAACTTCATACACCCTAATCAGGTGATGACATAGCAATGGGGAAACATTTGGCTTTTGCATTCCAACTTGCCACCTCAGTCACTCACTCCTCTTGTGAACCATAGTAAACAGCATGAATATTGAAGATCAAAACATAATTGTGGTACATTTGGAGGGGGGTATCATGTCAAAAACACTCAGGTGGCATTCTGAAATACAACCAACAGTGGAAGAGGGCCTGAGGGTAATTTGGCCAGCAGTGGTGAGGTATATGAAGGAGCACTGATTGCCAGGCCCCATGTCAGCACTTCTGGTGTAAGTGGGCTGTTTTCAATGATTTGTTTGTCTGAACAGTGGGATAGTGCCATTGGACACACATCCAGGGGGGAACCATCATCCCATCCCCACCATTTGACCATCTGCTTGTTTGATGCCGCTAACCAGGAGTTTTGTATGCTCCACGTGCCGCCCAAGGTAGGAGATACAGCCAGCCCGTTATATGGAATCAATGGTCGCTGGAATGATCAAGAGATTGTGAAAAAGAGAGTTGGATTTGAAGTGTGTGTTCCCTGGTGAGTAATCTAAGACAAAATAACACCAATTGTATTAACATTTGATTAGAAACATAGAACATAGAGTTACATTAGTCTTCTGTGTGGAAGAACAGAGATATCTACTACAAAAATCCAAAAATCGTCAGTCCCATTTGCTACCACTACCATTCTGCATTAGGTATTGCTGGGTACCGCTACCACAATGCATCCAGTACTGATACCCTACCGCATCCAGTACCACTGGGTACCACTACCACAACACACCCAGTACCGCTACCCTACTGTGTCTGGTACCACTGGGTACCACTATCCTCCCGTTTCCACTACCGCAACCCTACTGCGTCCAGTACCACTACCTACCGCACCTAGTACTGCTACCTACTGCACCTAGTACTGCTACCTACTGCACCTAGTACTGCTACCTACCACACCTAGTACCGCTGGGTACCGCTGGGTATCACATCCAGTACCGCATCCAGTACTGTGGGGTACTGCATCCAGTAGCGCGCTCATGTTCTGGTAATGTGTCATAGGACACCTTTGTTTTAGACCGGCTGGTTTCTAGAGTAGTCATATGATGTAAATTAAACCCCTGTACAACATCTTAATCATGGGTGTGTGTAATACATCGTTGTTCTCTAGCAAAGACTACCTCTTTTGGTCCTTGGTACCACTGATTGCATGCCAGTACCGCTGCCTGACAAACGCGGTAGGTCATGGTACCGCTATTTGGCGCGGTACCATGCAGCGGTACCCTGCGGCAGGGCGCGGGTGCGGGTGCGGCAATTTCACGATGCCCGGGGGATTTGTATGGGCATTGTGGCGACTGAGTATGTGGGGAATATACGATCCATAGACTCTGGCATCAAGGAAGTATAGTCGTAGCTGAAATGAACAGGAACGCAATTCCGACCAAGGCTGATACTGTGACTGCAGCTTCCTTGTTGGTGTTCCACAAAATTGCGATAAGTCCGGCAAAGAAGAATATAAGGGCAGTCAGGAGGAGAATGGGTAAGGCGCTGGCGACATTGGAGACCTGCCACTTCTTCGTTCCCTCGTACCGCATATAGCGAATGGCTAGATGCTCTCTGTGAGGAATATTTGCGTTTTGACTGTATTCACGCATCCACTGGAGGCATAGATCCCGGCCATGACGGTTGATAAACTGAGAGTCAGACTGGGGAACCAACAGGTATCGATCCACTGTGCTGATTTAGGGACATTAGCTCAGGGATTGAGATCGATGAGAGTGCCTGGTTGTGGGTTGGTTATATTGTCGAGCTGGCGGATTGCGGTCCTAAGCAGCAGTGCCGTAGTTTCCGCAGGGTCCCCCTGGACTGCATGATATGATTCAAGGGCAAAAGCAGTTACGACGCCCGAAAACAGACTGGCCTAGTGTGGAGGGGCGTGAGTGCCAAATGGAACCTAAGAAAAAAATAGCTATGAAACTGACGAAGACCAGTAATTTGTCTACTTCCTCCTTCCAGCTTGCATTTTCTTCATCAGCATACTTCTTGGCAAATTCACCGCAGACCTCCCAAGGGTCAGCAGTCTTTTCATTTTCCTTCTCCTTCCCCCTCCTATGCATGCCCGTTGCTGTATCAGAGGTTTTTGATGTTTTCGAACGGGCAGAGTATACAAACCGAGGGCTCCCATGCGAAATCCTGACAAAGAAAGATCATCGTCTAGCTATGAGAATAAATATCACTTAACACTTAGCGACTCACCCACCCTCGGAACCGGGAACTTTGTGGAATCATATTCAACCGATGGAAGAAGAGTAATCATGGTGATCCGGTTTAAGAGGCAGATGCACAGAAGGCGCTTAAGTTAATAGCGCCCAAGTTGACAAGGGGAATTCACTGTGCATCTGACTTTGTGTTGATCGTCAGCTGCTCATGAGAACGACTTCTATCAGAACCCGACTGTTTTCTATTCAATATGACAACATATTAGCGCTTTGGGATGCCTAGATTGCGGATTGAGCTGAGAGCACAGGCGCCTTTACAATATCGGCCCAACGTTCACCGGTCGGGCACTGCGCCCACACACACCCTTAGGCCTCCTAAATGTACCACTCCTTGGCGTAGGCATCCACTTAGCCCATGGGCTATTTTCGCTTCCGCTACAACCACTGGATCACCACAGTGTGTTAGCGCTCGTTCGACATCCTCGATGGACAGCTCGCATCGACTAAAATTACCGTGTGCGGCGCCTTTGGATCATGGGGTTCTGCCGAGTGATTCTTCATTTAGCGCTTTGCTCACATTACTGCGCAGCTAGCGGGGAACGAACCACATGGTTATGTTGGTATTCACAATCCATGGTCAGTATCGATAGCGAGAAACAATAGTCAAACTGGCGGCAGATTGCTGTCGAATGTGAAGACGTCATCTCACCGGAATTCGAGAACTGTGACGTTGTACAACTCAATGAAGGTATCACATCTATAGCGTAGAACCAATACATCGTCACATCATCAATCACCTTCGCAAGCAAGAACCATCCGACCCACATAGTTATCCAGCACCATCAGATATTATCTAGTCTCGTACCAGGGGACCCTGAACTCTTTCGGAGTTTTTCAAACTCATCACAGAGAGTGCTCCGGGACGCCGGTGGTAGCCCGCGGAGACCCATCAATCAGGAGAGACGATTGTAGCAGAGTGATGAATGTTGAAGGGTTGGAAGCTCGCCGCGGTTGCCGACTAACGTTGTGCCTTTGACCAGTAAGAAACTTGAGATCTTATCGGACCGTAAGTAGTCTTGAACAGGTGATGTGTGTAGTTTTGAGCAGAGAAGCCTAACGCTCTCTCGTCACATTTCTGGTGCCAGGGCCACCTCGAGAATCCAATCGATGCCGCGAGCGCAGCGGCCGGTGTCCGTACCGAACTCGGAACGACTGCTAAAACGATCGATAGCAGCCAGCTTACGCGGCCCTGAATAATACCATGATCATTAATACCATGATCATATAGCTTAGGATACAGAGCCCGACTTACAGAACCTGAATAATATTCAAACTACTACATATGCCAGAGCCTGCGGGCACCTCAAAATCCGTGTGCCTCGTCCATACGCACGTCTGGTTGACACTAAAGATTGTGAAATCTTCAGGCTTTACGTCCTCGACCTTATCCTTGTAAGCGAGAGCCAGAAAGTTGGCCGTACTTAGTTTAAATGGCGCGATATGAGATTGTCCCGGTCAAACTTGAATCAACCTCCACATGCATTCCCCAAGTTCCCTCGAGTGGTGGTTATACTCGGACTATAGGAGGACAAGATTCGCCGCGGTGGACACCATCATTCTCCAAGTTAGGAGCAATCTCTTGGGGGCCGTAAGGAGGTCGACTCTATTTCTAGTTCGCCCAATGTTTAGGGCGAGAAGCTGCATTTGGTAGGGAAGAGCGGCAACTAGGTGGAAGATCAAAAAAGCCAGGCGAGTAACGGGCTCCGCCACTCATAGAGTGCCTCATTCTGTTATTTGAAGAAAGCGCTCCAGGTTAATATCATTGACTATCCCTAAGACCAAACACCGCAAAAATATGTTTTTTTTTTCTTCGAAGTGATAAATTGGATCACAAGACTCGGCAACTCCCGTTTCGGTACTCTTGCTGCGCCTTCACACGATCAAGCCCATCCTTATTTCTATCCAACCTGCCTCTGAGTACTGACTTCACAGTGTAGGATCACACCAGAAACATCTATCACACAAAGCTCAGTGATCGCAGCAGAATCTTATCAAAGGTCATCGACCCTCTTCAGATTATTCGATCCTTCTCTGGAGCCCCCATCTCTTCTGAATCAGCATTTAAGGCCTGACAATCTACATATCCTTCTACTTGACCTTTCAGCGTCACTCCTCCGTTATCGTCTGATATGGCTGGACTACCTCCCCTTCCGCCGATAACTGATCAGGAATTGACGCTGGCTGTCTACACGCATGACTCTATCATGCCATCTACCCCACAGGAAGACTTCAAGAGTCCTGCTCGTTTGGCATTCCTTGGCGGTCGTGTCCTGGATCAAGCGCTTGCTTATCATTATTTCACGAGGGATCCTCCCATGGCTATTGGCGATATCCAGGTACACAGCAGCAGTTCAGTATAATGCACCATTCAGGCGGCTAAATTTCCATGGGTGTAGAACTCACTTGCTTCGCTTGACTTCATTCATCTACTGAACACATATGATCTCAAACGCAAGATCAGATGTTCTCCGGAAGTATTCCTTGGTCTCGATACGGACCCAGTACGTATTCTTAAATTAATAAGCGGAAATCCTCATCCTTTGCAGGAAGCAAGATACTTCTTCTCCAAATACATTGGCGCCTCGTTCCTAGAGAGTGGTCCGGAGGCCATCCAGCAATGGGTTTCAAAGGTTCTAGATCCTCAGGCACCGGCTCCCGGCCTACCAACAGGAAATGGTCGTTCGTACCAACTGGGAGGCGCCCAACCTCAGTCCCCTCTCTCACCTACGAACACCTTCCCCCCTCCTTATTCCCAAAGCAACGCGTCGACCCCCGCTCAGGGGTCGACACTCGATAGGAACAAGTTGCAGATTTTGGCTCAAGTTAACCTAGCTGCTCAACAGAAACATTACACGGTGACCTACCCTGCTTGGTCCACAGGTCCCCCTCATGCCCCAACCTGGACTGTTCAGTGTTGTCGTAAGCTGTGCTATCTTTACACCGCAATTGCTTTCGTTTCATTTATTACCTCAGTCGACGGTGAAATCAGAGGTCAGGGCGTAGGCAAGAGTCAGAAAGAGGCCAAGGAACTCGCAGCTCGTGAAGCTTGGGTAGCAATGGGATGGGGACGTTGTGAGTGGCTACACTGATGATCCAAAGACAATCAGTCACTTATTCGGTTATTCAGTGCCTGAGTAGTCTCGCTTTGATTTCGCCTTGAATAATGCCACTCTGCCAGTAGCTCGCTTTGCTTCCTGAATCTCTGCCGTGCGCCGTAGTGTTGCGAAGCGGATCAGAAAGGCAAGCGATTTCTGGTGGTAGTTGGCATTGATGAATAAGTCTGAATCTTATGTGATGAATACGTCTGAATTTTTGAGATGAATGTGTCTGAATTTTATGTTTCGAATGTACTAGTAGTGTCGACAAATGACTTGAAATATACGTGTTCAAGAGTATGAGTAAATGATGGACTCAGATAAGGGAATATCACCAACCAAGACAAAGACGATTTTCCAGTGTCCAAATGTTCTCATTTTTGTCATTTGGCTAGCAGAGTGATAAACGTTCAGACGTCCTCTCGCCACTTTTCTGGTGTTTGGGTCATCTCCGGGTTCCGATCCATGCTGAAAGCGCAGCAGATGAGGCATCCTTGCCCAACTCCGAACAACAGCTAAACTAGACGCCAACTTACGCGCGACATTGAATTATACAATGATCATACAGTTTAAGATACAGTGCCCGACTTACAGAACCTGGATGTTACATATACAAAATGTTCAATCTACCACATATGCCAGAGCCTGCCCTTATCCGTACCCAACTTCCTACTCGTATGCGTCATCCGCAAGAGGGCTCGCGGAACATAGCGCCTGAACATCCGTGGGTCCACCTCGGCGTCACCACCCGAAGCGAGGTTTCTTCGAGTCAACGCGTGGGTCCGTTTGCAGCTTTTCGCGGATGGAGGACTGGTGGATTCAGAATCATCGGTCGTGGTATCGTTGAGGCTCAGATTAACCCCTTCGCTAGCCATAACCTTCTTCATAACCTTCTCCTGCATACCCAATACTTGCTTCAGAGCCGTCCCAACATTCGCGAATACGGGCAATGGTGCAACAACACCAGGTTCAGGCTTGCTCTCGTACGAATCTACGAAGATATCGTTCTGAGCACCATCAGCGAAATTGTATAGATCATTGTAGACGGGTGGGGCGTGTTCGCCCTCGAACATGTTGCTGTCGTCGTTGAGCCAGTAGAAAGGCTGCTTGGCACCGTACGTGCAATTCGAGGGAATTGAGTATTGTTTATGGTTCTCCAGATCTGCGCCGCAACGACGCGGAATTTCAGGCTTGGCTAGAGCGACGGTGGAGGTTGCGTTCGTGACTTTGCAACGGAAACCATTCATATAATCTATGATCATTGCGGTTGTTAGGTTATTGCCGTTTGTGTGAAAATGCAAGCTTACTTTCTTCGCCTCCGGCCTTGGGCGAATGTACCCAAAAGAACGCGCAGATACATCCCCCCTCGGGACATGGAGGCATCCTCCCGGGAACCTCAAAATCCGTGTGCCTCGTCCATACGCACGTCTGGTTGACACTAAAGATCGTGAAATCTTCAGGTTTCACGTCCTCGACCTTATCCTTGTAAGCGATAGCCAGAGCACAACCCTCGAGGTCATCAATTCCATTGGTGTGATACGCCAAGCTAGATGAACCAGGGCAAGGATTTTCATTATCTTGGGTATCACGACCACCATCCGGAGCCATGGCCCAGTACGACGTGGCGTCCTTAGTACAAGCAATCTCGGCTGTAGCTCTACTGCCTGCTGGTAACTCGAAGAAGTCTCCTGGGTTGGGAGGATACGCAAGGTGATTGTGGAACCACCACTCGTTGAAAATTTTGCCGCGAAGAGGTGTAACGGGACGGTTATCGTAGGGAAATGTTTTATCGGTCACGTTGAAGCCCCACATACTAGGGTGCCAAAGGGCTAGTCAAACATGAGTACGTCGCTATGGCGGGACAAGATGAGTATCTGACCTGAATGTGCCGATACCAGCGGCAAAATAGAAGCAGCAGCGCTATAAAACGTAAGGAATCGTAGCATCGTGGTCAAATATGTTGAAATTAGTTGAGATTATCGTGAAGGAAGTCTAAATGTCCAAAGAGCAATGCAGGAAGCCAGCTACCCTCGTTAAGTTGCAGAAAAAGCGGAGTTAAAATGCCAACCCGTGGCTCGTGAAAACAGGGTATAGAAGGTCATGTTGCAAGCAGCAGCCGCGCAAGATATAAGTCTTCAGAACAATAGGGGCAAGAACAAAAAGAAGTTCGTGGGCCGCCAAGTGGCTGTGCTACTATTATCCTGAGGGACAAACATGACCAAATGATGCGTGACGTCACCCTCGCCTGTTCAGCACCCAACCCAACAGCACCTGATATTTACAACTCACTTATGTCGCATCGCTCGGATAGTGCCCTTGGCGCTAGTACCTTCATGTGCTGATAATCACAGACACTGTCTATTTAGAGCGCGGATGTCTCTCACATACAAGGTCACGATGGCTCTCTGGAAGTCTCCTTGATTGCACCCGCTGCTCTTCCATAGTCATAAGATCGTTGTTCTTCTTAACTGGGCCACATATCATCTGAGATATATAAACACCTATGTCGACCTTGTCTGATTCTCTCCTATCGCACCATGGTAATGGCGATAGACGAAGAAAGATTGGACCTGTTGCATCGTCGAGTGTTAAGGAAGTTAGATTGGAACGTCATTCCTTGCCTTTCCTTCGTGAGCTGCGATATCTACTATCCTTCTCGTATTCTCACATCTAATAGCTCTGGCTGGCCAACTTCATTGATAGATCGAACATTGGCAATGCAAGGTGCGATAGCTAACCCATGAATAATGCATTTAGTGATGAAATGTCCCAGGATCGCCGGGCTTGAAAAGGATCTTCATCTCCAAGGAGATGACTTTAACATTGGATTAGCAGGCAAGTTTCGACACAACTTAAATACCAGCTTAAGCCGATACTGTTTTATTAGCTTTCTTCATTGCGTATGACAATTTGGACATCCGTAGAACCAGGGCTGATCTGGACAACACCCGCACAGATACATAGTGGTGGATATTCGTAAGTAGCAGGACCTCTGTGCAATATTCTCACTCTGATCCTTCTACATATCAACCCAGCATCCAATTTACTACTCCGCAAAGTAAAAGCCAACCGTTGGCTCTCCATATTCACCTGCGCATGGGGTATTTCAAGTGTCGGTATTGGATTCGTAAAGAATTTCTCCGGACTTGTTGCTGCACGATTCTTCCTCGGTTTTTGTGAGGGCAGTCTATTTCCCTGCATGGTCCGTGTGTCCATAAACGCACAATTATCGACGAACTCATGTGTTCACTTCGCAGATCCTGTATATGAGCAATTTGTACCCCCGACATAAACTGCAATTTAGGTAGGTTGTACAATCGGCGTTGCTTCGCAGCCAGACGTCATGTATTATGAACAGGATGGGATCCTTTTATTCAGTTGGCATGTTGTATCCTGTCATTTTGGAGAAATACGTAGCTCTTACCCCCCTCTCCTGCAGTATCCTTGTCTGGTGCCTTTGGAGGTACTCATATCCCGTACCCATCCACACCGGAGCAATCCTGAGTTGCTGAAGGCCTTCTAGCGGCCGCAATACTGAAGATGGATGGGATTGGTGGTCTGGCAGGTTGGCGTTGGATCTTCATCCTAGAGGGAACTGCCACCGTATTGTTGGGCTTGCTTGCCGCATTTATTTTACCTGCCGATCTGAGTTCCGCCAGATTCCTAGATGATGAGGAGCGTTACGCATACGGTAAGTTTCCCGATCTATCAACAAAATGAATCCTGCATGATCCCCGACGGAATTTGGGTTAGTTCAATATTACACTCGAAAGAATCCCCACGCTTTCGCATTTCCGGCGGAAATCCATGCACCGACTCGGAGTACGGAGACAGCTCAAAGCCCTGTCGATTCAGAGAAAGGATCAGATGACCAGATCGATGTTCCAGACCAGGGTCCTCCACAGACATCAGAAGAGGAATTCAAATGGCGCGAAGTCAGACGAGGTACATGGGTACATACGCGCTCACCAGTTCCAGTCTAACATACTGTCAAGGACTGTTTGACATTCAGACTTGGGTCACAGGATCCGCCTTCTTCTCCAACATTGTGGCCATCTACTCGTATTCCCTATTTCTGTGAACTCTAATGTCTTCGTTCCCGCCGTGCCCTAATTGACTGAAATCTCAGACCTACGATTGTCTCCCAACTAGGATATACTGGTATCAAGGCCCAGATTCACTCAGGTGTGCACGTATCAGCAATTTCGTCATCGATAACTTCTCAGAGAGCTAACCTGCCGGATTAGTGTATCCCTACATCCCATCCGCTGCATTGACAGGTCAGCCACCCCTCGACCAACGGTGTTGTCTCCATTTCAATTCACAACCATACAATTTCCCCAGCTGCTGTTGCGTTCGTTAGTGATCGAATGAAAATTCGGGGACCATTCGTCCTTGGCTTCGTGCCGATCGCTTGTATGGGTTCGCCCCCTCCGTTCTTTTTCCTGGACTACAAAGACCAACCAAATTGTTCGCTTTTGATTGTCATGCAATAGGGTTCATCATCGCCATCGCAACTAATAGCAATCAAGTACGCTATGCGGCTCTCTTCCTCGTAGGCATTGGCGCGTACGTACCACCCTTCTCAACAGCCGCTCTATCTTCGGCTCACCTACCATTCTTCTTCCGGACAGATTCCCTTGTTCCCCTGGCATCGTTTCCACGCTCGCCAATAACCATAGTGGCTATTACAAGAGAGCTGCGTCGCTTGGTCTCCAGATTGCTCTTGGCAACTGTGGGTGCGTATACGATTGAAAGGGCTTTGGCCGAGTCTTCGTTGTTTGAATTCACATTTCGCATTAGGGGAATCGTTGCGACCTTCGTTTACACCGCAGGTTCAATCGAAGCCGTTTAACCTATTTTTAATATCTGACGAGAAGCCGGATACAGACCAGGTACCCCGTTTCGTCAAAGGGAATAGCATAGTCCTCGGATTATTAGTATTTTCCTGGTTCATGGTTGCCCTAAACATGTCAGTGTTTTTCATTTCTACTTGTTTTCCTCTCATTTTTCATCCAGGGCATATTGTTGGTTTGAGAATAAAGCCCGAGCTGAAGGAAAGAGAGAGCACAACCTCGTCAAATACAGACACCTCGTTGAATCAGGTAAAACCAGAGCACCCATTGGAGACAGGGATCCGACATTTCGCTTCACATTGTGAAAGTCATACAACCCGTTCCATTGTACGCGAACCAAAGAAATAACCATACAATAAAGGATAAACTACACTGTAGGTATACCGTCTATAAATACGAACTGTAGAATAAAATAACAAGAGATCTCTTTTCAATTCACTGACTATGATAATTTCGCCCCTTTCCTCGCTCGAGTACTCCGCCTTGAAGATTCTGGTGCCTTTCCAGCCTTCGACGGACTCTCCTGTCCCTGACTCTTCAATAGATTCATCAACTTCTTCCTTTCATCCGCAAGCCCAGGATCCTCATACATGACCCGCATACCTTCCTCTTCTTCCGGTGCTGCATTCGCTGAACTTCTTGTCCTTCGACCACCCCCTTGTCTACTTGTGGGTTTCTTCGACCCTCCGGGAGGTTCAATTATGGGAAGCATGTCACTTTCAGGGACATCGAATGATTCAAAAGGACTGATCGAGGATGCAGCGAAGGGAATCAACGGGATCGGATTTGAATCTGTTGAAATCTCCGATGTTTCTTGTTTAGTCATTTGTCTTGTTGAAGCCTGTATGATGTCCCTCTTTAGCAAGCCTCAGTGGATACCACAGTTAGGGGTGCTCACCTTATGTCTCTGGGGCCTCTGCCTCTTCGAACTTCGTCCCCCATTCAACACCTCATCCTCTTCCGATGTATGTCTCTTCAAAGCCCTCGTAATGCTCTCCTGCAACGCCTTGGTTGCTTCATGATCGATTTTCACAGGAGATATCGACGATCGGCTACCGTGTTTGGATAGTTTCATAGGTGATGGTGTGCGGGAGGAGGGTATCTTTGCAGTTAAGCGCTCTTGTTCGAGCTCTTGCCATGTTGGTTTGGGTATCTCGTTGTTACTGTCGGTATTGTTGGTTGAGTAGCCGGACTGTGTTATGGATTCTTGTTGGGCGTTCTGTTGAACGTGGGGCGGAAGTGCAGATGAGGGTGAGGAGGAACCAGACGCTGGTGGGACGGAAGCAAGGGAGGGTACACGCGTGGGCGGTATTGATACGCCAAGACCGTTTTTCGGATGGCCAAAGGAAAAGGATGTTAAGGACGACGATGTTGACGAAGAGCGGAGGGCTTGGGGTGCAGTTTTGGTGGCTTGACGTTTGCGTGGGGGAAGATTGAGGATTTGAACGTTCTCGGCGGGTGACTCAGAGCTGTCGGCTGTGATATGCGTTAGTTGGCATATGTATGAGCGAAAGTGATAGGGATAGCTCACTGTTCGTGATATCATTCATAGTCGTTGCAACATCAGCCGGAGGAAGGTCTTGTGGTATAGCTTTTGCCTTTCCCTTCCCCTTCACATCAATCGCCATCGGCGCACAAGATGCAAGGTTAGAACCACGGCTCGTCTCCGATGTGTTTCGAGAAACAAGATGATCCTCAACTGGAGGAATAACACCGGTCGAAGCCATAGTAGCCAACCAGCTCATCTTGACTACTGGCTTCCCCCATTCAACCGCTTTCTCGAACTTTGGACCCGTCCCTGACGGGCATAAGAGGTGGGTTGAACGCTTCGAGAAGTTCGGTGCAAGGATGATGCCGAGTGCACGAAGAAGTCGTCGAAGGCCGCAGGATTCAGATTGGTCAAAACCGGAGAGACTCAACACCACCCCTTCGGCACCTAGTATGAGGTTTTAGCTTTAAAGAACGGCAGGAAGAGCGTATGAGGCACCTGGGACAGGTGTCTTGACTGCAAGAGGCGTAAACGAAATATCCATATCTGGTGGACAAACTTGATCCTCGAAGATGCATCGCTCCAACCAGCACTCCGTCCGATATTTGCTCCGTAGACCCAAGTCTGCTTCCTCTTGACACAATTTGCTCCCACTAAGGCCATGTGAGGATTTGAAGTAATAATGTCCCCAACTCTCCATACGCACCTGACCAGTCGTACAATGATGAAATCAACCTCTTCGTCCAACTCATTGATCACCTGTCCACCATATGATTCAATTGCATTCCTCACAGCTGGGGTCTTCGCCTCCCCCAAGACGCGAAACCTGTATCCAGCAAACATCCTATTGGGCGAAGGATCACTTGAAGGGCCAGCACCAGGCTCCAAGACTACCAACGTCGAGCTCTCACCCCGCTTTTCTGGAGGGGCAGGCAACGGTGTCCCCGACTTGACGAAAACGTTTGTACTGGTAGTCGTCCGTCTAAAAGGCTGTCTTGACATAGAAGCGGCTTCGGTTTCCTCAGATTTTGCAGGTGCAAACGAGTTGGCACGCCTAAACGCCGATATAACACTCTTGCCGGGCTCTACTTCTGGAGGTTCGTCCGTCGTTCGGAATACCGCCGGAGCAGACGTTGTCCGTACGAGTTCGCTGCCAGAGACCTGGTAGCCACGTCTGTTGAGAAGGCTGCCCCAAATTTGGAGGGTAACGGCTGGGAGGACCTTGACTGTGGCCATTTCGTCTTCGTCCTCCTGATTAGTTGAGGAAGTTATTTGTCGCTTGGGAAGGACGGGCGGAGCCGCAGAAATCTCGTCCATTTCGGAGAGAAAATCTGAAGGTGGAGGAGAACTTGCAGCTAAAATGATCGTTAGTCAAGGTTGCTTGTGACAAAGTCGAGCCATACATTCTGGAAGGGCCTTGCTTTCTGGCCGTGGACGAGTCACCTCGTATCTGGTTTCGTCAAAACGACCTAGGAGCATGACTTTGTTTAGGAGATTGTCAAAGAATGAGGTAAAGTCGACCCACCACCGAACTCGAGCGAGTCCCAAAACCACTCCTCCCAGACTAGGTGGATGGCGGCCTCCTTTCGTTTGTTGAATTTTTCTGCATATCGCATCTTATCCGTTTCCTCGTCTCCAGAGCATAATAGATGTGTAACTTTCACGGGACGTTCCAAATTCTTCACGTATGTGCCTCCATTCTTTGTGACAAGCCTGTTAATTTGGAGCCGTCGTTCCACGTCGGTGATACCGGACAAGCACAATACGACGCCAATGAAGATTGGAAGGCGGTGGGTAGCCAGAGTCTAATATAAATAAGTCGGGGATCGGAAGATGTAGGGATCCGGCGTACTTCCTGCAAGTCAACATCATCGCCCCGCAACCAAGTATTGTAGCTCTCCTCTACCCATGAGGCCTTCATGATGGGTATCTTGTGTTCCAGCGCGCACTATTCCAACATAAGTCAAGATTCTGACTTGTTGGTTTGTTGCACTCACCATATATTTCGCCCCTCCATGAGTCTCTGCAATAAGATGCGTCACTTTATCTGTGAACGCATTGGCACGTTCTGCGCCGAGTTCGTGAGCTTTCCTGAATAACGATTGCTACTGTGTGTTAGTCTCGAGCCATGCTTCCGGTAAACAAGAGTCCATGTACCTTGTCCTTAATACCAGTAGCACACAATACAAGGTCTTTAAATGGTCGTGGACAGGGATCTGTGAAAGTGGTGTCGTCGCTGCCAACTTGGGTATCTTCAGCCAAATACCGCTCTGACATTGACCGAGACAAGGCATTAGCTGGCGCTGGCCGTAGTTTAACATTTGGAACCTGGAATATCCTTGTAAATACAGTTCCATATAATAGAGAATTAACACATACCTTGCTGGACTTGTTAGTCCTGCGCCGCATTTTTGAGAGCAATTAATCAGAATCGACGCGCGAATGTTGAGCGCATCCATCGAGATTGGCTTTAGGGCAGGTCAGTACGCGGATATCCCAGAATGGTAACTCCTTCGTCGGCAGGACGGCAATCAATTTCTGGAGTAATTCCCGCATATGGTAGTACAGGTGAATACTCCCTCAGACTTTGCTTCGAAATGAAGGCTAATACGCATGCAAGTGGAGCTAATAGGAGCCTGCCGGAAATATAAACCAGCGAGTTTACCGCAGCTCCCGATTCCCAACCCTTCGCCTTGACATTATGGACGTCAAGGATAACAAAATTTCGCAGCCAGAAAGACAATATTCTTCGCGACGCTCCGAGACATCCTCCACCAAGCAGGAACCGACAGTCATTCATAATGAAGGCATTGACGACGTATATGCTCGCAAATGTGATCTTGGTGAGCTGTCCCATCCGCCTTACTTTTGGCAATCGCTCATGACGGTGTACAGTCAACGAATGTTTGCAGAAAGAGTAAGGGGATCTCCTAACTGTGCTTCCTAGCCCTGACTATTGGACAGGATTGGCTTTGGGCGATATCAAATCCAGCTATTCATGCTCACCGGCCTTGGATGGCTCGCGGATAGTAGGGAGGATCTTGCCTTCCCCGTGGATGGTTTATTGATCACTCGGTAGATTTATGGTTGCAAGGGGTTGCCGTCGTGCTCCCGCAGGTGCAACAAGAACTCCTGCCTGTCCGAGTAGAGTTCGCCACACTCGCCCTGTATGTTGGTCTCATCCTCGGTGCGACAACCTGGGGAGTTTTGGCAGATCTCATAGGCAGACGTTTGTCCTTCAATGTTAGTACGTCCAAGCTCGTCTGCGACAGTCTCCCCATGGAACTCGCTTCCACATCGTCGCTACTTCAATCACGGACCTGACATAATTATTCTGCTCCCTCCGTTATATCCATCCTTTCACTTTCACTGACAGGTAACGCTATTTATAGCGGCAGTTTTCGGCTTGGCAGCAGGTGGGGCCCCCAACTTCGTGGCGTTCGCATCGCTTGTGGCATGCACCGGCTTCGGCATTGGCGGAAAGTGAGTGTCTTAATGGGGTGTGGACATAAATCGAAGCTGAATGTTTGATTTTCACAGCCTCCCAGTTGATGGTGGGTAAAATACGTCATAAATCCTTTAGATGAGAATCAAGATCCGACCTTCTTCAAAAGGTGCCTTGTATCTTGAACACACGCCTCAATCCCACCAGGTACGAGTTGCCTGTTATGTACAAAGCAAATTGATCGACCTTCAGCTCTCATTTCAGTGGACGTTGACTTTACTCTCAGCATGGTGGGCTGTGGGGCAACTTGTAGCCTCCGTCGTAGCTTGGGGATTTATTGGCAGTTTTTCTTGCCCCTCAACCATTCCCGCCGGCCAATGTTTCAAAGCGGAAAACATGGGCTGGAGATACACCTTGTATGTATACTTGCTTGATACTTCGTCACCCGTTGACCAGTGACTTACCTGCGGCATCAGCTATACTATGTGAGTTGCACTTTAATCGGACATTCCATCATTTGATTCAACAGTATGAATTACAGGGGCTCACTCACGTTCCTCATGTTCATACTGCGGTTCATTATCTTTGACCTTCAAGAATCGTCGAAATATCTCATTGCGAAGCGCAGAGACGAAGAAGCAATCAAGGTCCTTCAACACATCGCCAGACGCAACGGCAAAACCATATCTTTGACAGTAGAACGACTTGCAGAAATCAACGCTGCCGCAGGTGTAACCAGCGCCCCAAGAACGACATGGCAGGTTATCAGATCCTCTTTCTCCCAATTTTCCTTGTACGTCCTTCTCCGAGCCTACGCTTGTCTCCCACTAATTCCACATCAGGTCCCATGTTCGCCCACTTTTCGCAGGCAAACGTTTCGCAATCAACAGCACCATTACAATTCTTTCGTGGGGTACGTAACAACGGTCCATACCATGAACAAGACTCATATTCGAACGAACACCAGGTTTCATTGGCCTCGCATATCCACTTTTCAATGCCTTCCTCCCACTCTACCTCAATACTCGCGTTGCTAGTGACTCCAGCGTAAGCACTGCTTACAGAAACTACGTCATTATCTCCGTCATGGGCATCCCTGGCTCACTCGTCGCCTGTCTTGTCGTCGACTGGACCCGGAAATCCGCTCGTAGTCACGGTAATGATGAATCGAACGAAAGCGACGAAGAAAAAGGATCTAAAGCGCCGGAGATTGCAAGGCGATGGAGTATATGGAGTGGCTTGACGGTTTTAGGCGGGAGGAAGCTGACTATGGCAGTCTCTACCCTGCTAACCGGAGTTTTCTTGTTTTTATTCACGACTAGTAGGAATGCAGCTGATGTACTGGGGTATTCTTGTGCCAGTGGACTTACGCAGTACGTACCCTCCTCTTCCGATAGTTGAACACGGTTTGATGCTTCTTGCAGAAACGCTGTACGTACTGGTCAACCTCGTATCCCTCATTTCCTGATAGTTAAGTCTCCTACTTACAGATGTATGGTGTCTTGTATGCATACACCCCCGAAGTCAGTCTCTACCATGCATTTTTCCTATATTCTTACTCACGCTTACCCTACCCGCAGGTTTTTCCGGCTCCACATCGCGGGACAGGCGACGCACTCGCCAGTAGCTTTAACCGAATAACCGGGATTCTTGCCCCTGTTATCAAGATCGCCAGTACGACTGCCTCGGGTGAAGGGTCCAACGGAACCGCCAACGGGTGAGTATGAACAACATGATTGTATTCCTCAGCAGCAAATGACACAAGCGTATCGTAGCTCTGTCTTTGTGTCAGCTTCCCTATTGACTGCCACTGCTTTCTTGATGATCTTCCTCCCGATTGAGGTGAGCTAACTCCTAATAATGCTGGATACACGACTGAGGCGTGATCCAGACTGCTGGAAGGGCAGCAATGTGAGAGAGCCCAGATCGCCATGCATCAAACAGACGCGCGGTTACAAAACAGGTGGTAGCCAGAAGATAATTTAACTTTGGTTATATCGTAGTATGTTGATAGTAACTATGTATATACTGATAAGCGAATTCGTGCCACCTCGTCAATTCGTTCAGCTTGGAGAAAAATAGTATCTGTAGACCCAGTCCAAGAACCCGATCCGATCCACCGTAGCCGGTCCTCCTAGGCGAGAAAAGAAGGAAAGAGGAAAAACATGAAACAACAAAGAGGAAAGCAACGAAATATTGAACAGACAAGGCAATAGGAGTGCGCCAGCCCTCCCATCGTCACCACCACGACGACCGCGAATCGTAACACAACCCCGTATCAAGCACAATCAACCCCGTCTTCGTAAACTGCACAATTCGTCCACTCGCCTCATCCACAACTGGTGGATCCGCATCCCACTGTCCAGGATACCCTCTCTCCCTTATCGCAACCGAAGCCCTCAACCTAAACTCCCTATTCCGCCTCACCTCATCCTCAATCCACATATAGCTAACCGTTGTCGAGCTGGAGTCCCGATGTCTAAAGAACGCCTTCGACAAACCCAAGCTATATCCAGATTCTGTCGTTGTTTCGTACTCGACGAGTTTCGTGAGCCGGGGTTTAGCTTTTTTGTCTTGGGGGATAGAGATGCCGTAGATAGCGTCTTGGGAGCAGAGAACGAAACGGGTCATGAGGGATGCGGTATCAAAGTAAAGAGGGGAGAGACCGCCACGATAGAGACGTGAGCCTGGGCAAGGTAGCTTCCAGAGTGGTGCTACGACGTCGAAAACATCGAGGATATTAGCTTGGATAGTTTGGAAAGGGGGTATGGGGAAAATGAACATGTGGGTTTTGGAAAATGCAACAATGCGGTTGGTTTCGATGATGCGCAATTCTTCCTGGATACGGAATGAGCAAGGAAGCGGAGAGGGTGGTGATGATACTCACGATGTCTTGATCGACAGGTATTCTGACTCGGGTATGGGTGATCGACGTCGATTGCTGCCATTTGAGGACTTCAAGGAACGAGCCTTCTTTCGTCTTCTTGGCGCGGGCGAATAGCTCGCCAGAGATGTCCACACTTGTGAACTTTCCAATTCCGAGTACGGTGAACGTTGTGAGGTGTCTGGCTTCCAGATATGCATTGTTACCGTGTCCCTTCAGCTGCACTCTGTATACCCGAACGTGTGCTGGTGGACTAGACGCGTCTACCATTCCGCAGAATTAACCTGAAGTGCCCATGGAAAAGAGTGGAACTACGCACCACGCACGACATTCGTCGTCAACACGAGATTAAATGTCAAGGTCTTCACCTTTCCGTCGATGTCCACAGCCATCAACAGTGTCCGACTGGCGTCCAATTTGTGTAGCGGTTCAATCAAATGTGCCATAGTCGGATTCTTCTTATCAAGGTCAAATACCGACACTCGTCCAATTCCTTCAACATCCGGAACCAATAACCACCGCCCGCCCTCAATTAAATGGAACACGGCTGGCGTCACGCACTTGATAGGTCTGTATCGCGTTGGCTCTTGCTTCTCGTTTCTCCATCCCAGTTCCACAGACAGACGCGTTAAAAGCCAACGTTCGAGTTCTTCTGCGGAGTAGGCTTCTACTGGTTCCTCTGGACAAGGGTTGCGATTCTGGAATGATGTGAAGCGAGTGACGAGGTTAGCCCAGACTTCGCGCGTCTTCGTTGCGCGATTCCAAGATTTACATGTCTGTGTTCCACAAGCAGTAATCAGTAAGCATTTCCGCAGCAAAGCCATGAAGGATACCATACACGTCGAACCCTCAAGACTTCTCTCCAATGTAGATATGTGAGCACTTCAGTCTGGAGTTTAAGCGGCAATTTCTGGAATGATGGTTTCTCGGGGATTGTTGGTTCTGCGGGAGGTGCAACAGCTAGAGTCCGTAACCGAGGGCTTCAACATTAGGTCTTTTCACGGTTATTGGGAAAGAACATACCTCGAGTCTTTCTCGCTTCAAAATATTGGCTTATTAACCATCTCAGCAGGCGAATGGCGACAGAGAGTGCCTGCCACAATAGAGCGAGCACATCAAAAAACAAAACAGTGAAATTCATGAGATTTCGTGACGTGAGGACAGCATGAATATGGGTGCGTTGAGAGAGACGACTTGGACACACAACACATCCAACCTGAACATTACCCATATAAGGAAATCTGAATTTATATCGCGAGCACATTTTCGATGAGGTTCTACAAGGAAATTCAGTTCCGGTATACAGTAATCTTCCAACAAACTTTCATCGACGAGCAGCGTTATATTTCTAGGAACTCAAGTACCAGGTTGAAAAATACTTGCCCAACCACCAAGCGAAATACAGCACGTGACATTGCATCAAGCTCAACATACAATTTTGACAAACAATTACCTCGACTAATTCGACATTGATCTAATAACCGTGTTCGAAAACCTTCAAGGTAGGACAAACGGCTGTGATAGCGTCGCAGAAATCTCGGTTCGACAGATCATCATCGAAGACGCGGCATCTTATCTCCAGCTCCTCCAGGGAAGTAAGCAAGGCTAACCCCTGTATCATCACTCGGGAACCCGCCGGAACCATAACCAACAGTGGCAACTAGAAAGTTTTAGCTTCGTTACTCTCGACCAATTCAGTGAATGCCTCAGGCCTCTTTGCTCAATACCACGGGCAATATGTTCCCGCATCCAGGGTAACGAAGACATCAAACCGAACCGAGGTCGATCTCGAGCTTCAACAGTGCGGTCGAAGGCAATCCGCCAACGGTGTCAATCGCTTCCTTAAAACCGATACAACAGGATTCTCCAAGCCATAGCCCGCCTTCCAAAGCAACACGGATGTTGAGGACATGCATCGGAACATTTGAGCAACCACGCGATAGTTCGTGTGCATCGCCCTTTAGCGACCTCAAGTCCGGTAAGATTGCCCGTGCCCTTTCTGGCCAACCATCTGGTAAATACAGACAGGAAATTTCGAGAGTTGTAAGCGTGGGGTGCTGAGAAAGGAAATCGATAATTTGTTGTGGCCGCACTAAGAGTTTCACTTCTAAGAACTCCAAGGACGGGAAGTGCAAAGGGGCAAAATACTCCTCTCAAGCCTCGTCGCTGGCCCGTCCGTAAGGGGTAATAGAGAGACGATGGAGGGTAGCGGCATGTTGGCGAAGAATGCTAAAAAAGTGTGGCAGGAACGAAGGTTGAAAAAGCATGTTCAATTTTATATCCAATTCTCGCAAGCACGCTGTGCCAAGGGTGAGCGGCTGGTATTGACGGGAGATGTTAGGGCTGGCGTTGCTATACGAAGATAGGCAATGATTAAGCCACGATTCCGGCGACGCTAGAGCTGGCTGCTTTACCCTCTGCCGACCAATCCACTCGCAAGGGGTCTCAAGTGCCAGGGTTTCGCGTCCCTTCGAAAGGGCAGCTTCAAGCAAACTCTGAAAGCAAGCATTCCTCTAGTTTGATTACTCGAGTATTTGCGACCCATAAATTTTTGAGGGGCGGAGTGCATTTTGCTACCAAACTAGTGAGACCCTTGACATCGCGGATAATATGTGCTTCGTCAACGTAGAAGGGGGTAAACCAGCAAAGGCGCTGGACATGCGGAAGCCATAGTGCAATGTTTAGAGCGTATATAATATCCTTTGTATTCAAGGCGTAGAGATAGACAGGTTGGATGGAATGGTGTTCAAGGGTACCCGTTCTCTCTGGCTCGAGATATCGGTAGAGAGCCATCCAGTCGAGCTGACGATTACATTTGCTGAGCGAGGAGCGAAGAATCATCCAATTTCTCTAGGATTTGTTCGATGGTTTCGGGAGGAGCATCGTTCCAGGTTGCGGGAGGTTTGGACATGCTAGTGTAGGACTCTGAACCAGGCCCTGCGAACAATGGGGCAACGTACCATTGGTTTGTGTGAGTTAGTGGTGGGGATGTTGTGTAAACAAAGTTAAAGAGTAATTGTCCCTCACTTGGGATAGTACTAATGCTGCATGCGGCAAGGAGCGACTTAAAAAATAAAGAAAAGAAACTTAGTTTTCGTGGAGACGAAACTGAGGTGTTACGGAATACAAGCATGGCTATTCTGGACTGCGGCTATGTAACCATTGTGAAGGGAAACAAACGGAGTACCAGGCAAGTCCTTTAAGGTCTATATTTCTCGAAACTCCATCGCCAGATTGAAAAATACTTGTCCAACCACAAAGCAGCATACGGTACGTGTCATATTGCATCAAGCTCAACCTTTCTCGACACAACATCAACATACAGGTTACCCTCCATTTTTGACAAATAACTACCTCGACTACTCCGGCATTGATTCTAGCTATCCAGCTATCGAAGAAGTAGACTACCAATAGGTCCTCGCGGAATGACATCAGCACAATTGTATCGAAAAACCCTCAAATTAGGACAAGCAGCTCTGATCGCGTCACAGAAATCTCGGTTCGACAAATCATCCTCGAAAACTTTGCCTTGTATCTGCAACTCCTCCAAGGAAGTAAACAAGGCTAACCACTGTATCATCAACTCGGGAACTCGCTGGAACCCTAGCAACCCGGGGTTGCTTCGGAGCTCTAGCTTTGTTACCCTCGACCAATCCAGTGAACGCCTCAGTCTTCTTTTCTTCGCACCGCGCGCGATATATTGCCGCATCCAAGGTAACGAGGACATCAAACCGAAGTCAAGGTTGATCTTGAGCTCCAACGGTACGGCCGAAGACGAGCCACCGATAGCGCCAATCGCCTCGTCAAAACCGCTACAACAGGATGTTTCAAGATAGATGTTGTGTTCCAAGGTGAGGTGGATGGTGTTAAGTTGAGGGCATGCATCGGAACATTTTAGCAACCACGCAACAGCTCGTGCATCGCCTTTTAGCGACCTCAAGCTCGGTAAGATTGCCCGTGCTTTTTCTGGCCAACTTTTTGTTGCCCCCAGACAAGCAATTTTGAGAGTTATAAGCGTGGGGTGCCGAGAAAGGAAATCGATAATCTGTTGTGGCCGCACTGAAAGTTCCGTTTCTAAGAACTCCAAGGATGGAAAGTGCAAAGAGGCAAAATGCTCCTCCCAAGCATCGTCGCTGACCTCTTTATAAGAGGTAATAGAGAGACGACAGAGGGTAGCGGCATGTTGTTGGAGAATGCCAGAAAAGTATGGCAAGAATGGAGGTCGAAAGAGTATGTCCCATCTTATTTCCAACTCTCGCAGGCGTGCTCTGCCATGGGGTAGTGGCTGATGTTGACGGGAGACTCCAGGGTAGGGGCGGATCCACGCAGAATAATTAAGCCATGAAATCTGCGGCCTTAAAGTTGACGGCAATAGGAGTTCGGCGTGATACGCTCCCTGTGAGCTCCGAACTCCATAAGGACCCTCAAGTGCCAGCGTTTCGCATCCCTTTGACAAGGCAGCTTCAAGCAAACCACTCCATAACTCCAAGAGCAAGCATTCCTTCTGTCTGTGCACTTGAATGCTTCCTACCCATAAAGTTTTGAGGGGCGGAGTGCACTTCGCGATGAAACTAGTGAGGCCCTTGATATCGCGAACAAAACGTGCTTCATCGGCGTAGAAGGGAAAAAACCAGCAAAGACGTAGAATGCATGGAAGCCACAGCGCGATGTTTAGAGCGTATATGATATCCTTTTTCTGTAAGGAGGGAGAACAAGGGTGGACGGAATGGTGTTCAAGGGGACGCGTTGTCTCTGGCTCCAGATATCGATAAAGAGCCATCCGGTTGAGTTCATGATTACATTTGCTGAGCGCGAGGAGTGAAGAGTCATCCGAATATTCAAGAATTTTCTCGACGATTTCGGGAGGAATATCGTTCCAGGTTGCGGAGGGTTTCGACATGATAGCGTAAAGTTTAAACCTGAAGGATTGTGGTCTGAGTTCTCCTTTTGTCCTCCGACAATTTATTACGTGATCTGTGTTACACCCCTGCAAAACTTAGATATTTATGTCCCGCCTCAGCCTTCAATGTCTAAATACAAAAAACTGCAGAGCGTATCCTGCACACCGGTAATTATAGACCCACCGAAGGTTATCCTGTAAGGAGGAGGGAGGCACGAGAAAGGCTGGACCTAGGTTTTCAAACCGACCCCTTGGCTTGGTCGTGAGTACTGAAGGAATGTTCGACCGCGTGTTTGTTGTGGTGTATCTGAGGGAGGAAGATACAAAGAACGAAAGGAAATGGAAAATACGTGTACACTCGTTGGTCGGACGGATAATTGAAAAGAGTTTCATGTTACGATTGTGAACTCCTATGATTTCGTCTGCCACCCAAACATTCCATTATTATTCATAACATCTTCTCGTCACGAATGCCGACCGCAGCTTAAAATCAGGTAAAATTCAGATGCACATCCACCAGTAATGGCCCCAGATCCGAAGTGCATGCGCCCAATGAGGGTGCGAAAATCGAAAAGTTTCAAGCAACTGAGCTAACGATAGCAGCAGTTCTGTTGTTCAAGGCCTATTCCACGGTTAACACAAAAGGGAGGAAACGCAATCAATGTATTGCATTGATGTATGCATAGCAAAGACATGCAAGAGGAGGGAGATAAATCGAGGTATCGCAGGCATCGTGAGCGAGGTCATTACCAAGGTCGTCAAGACACATACTACATAAGTAACTAATAGATATCAGGCAAATCGTCCAAACTTCATCATGGAATCGCAGCTAAACGAAAGATCAAGCAAGCGCAATATACGAAGTAAATCATGTCCAAAATCCCAAGAGCGAAAGGGAAACAGGGACGAAGATCAGGGCACAACCATCCACGCAACGCGAGGTATCTATCCCAAGTTTACGACACGATCTGGCCACAATCACCCTCAAAGTAGAACCCCCTTCCCATGGCGTTTTCGTAGCACCACCCTACATCTTCAAAGCTCCCTCGCTTCCTCTCATTCCTACAGCCCCACATTTAGCCGATTCATCAGATACCGAAGATGATTCACAAGGCGTTATTTCACATACTCGTAGCGCCTTAATTCCGACGTGATCCCCCAGCTCCGAATCCAATGACAATTTCTCCTGATCTTCCTCCGGCAACCTCCCCGTTCTCCGCAACGAAGCCCGCTCCTAGAAGATTCATGCAGCCAATCTTACCTTCACGGCCAGCTACCGACCGTGCCAGGCACCATAGTGATATCGGAACATCAGGTCCACGATTCTATATCAAACCCGAATCCGAGGACGACGTGGAAATCTCACAGGACGGGTGGCCAGCCAGAGGCCTCGGGTTAGCTTGAATTCTTCTGCTAAGACCCCACAACCTACGAAATCCAATGTTTCTCCTGGATGCCGCATTTTCTCAACAAGTCAAATTACGAAGGACAAGAAGCGTTATGAAGATGGAAATACACCATTCGGGAGTCCACGCCAGCAGTCCATATTTCTGGCCAAACGAGATTGGGGGGTTATGCAGCTTACAATGGCCGTGGTCGGTATGGGAAGGATAAAGAAATGTGCGTCCAATCTGTTTAGCTTGGAATTAATTGTAGAATTTTCACAGGACAATGAAAACCATCAACTCCCTATTTATCATCAATGCAGAGCGCAATAGGACGTTAGCCACCAATATGAAGAGGTTGTAGGGGATAGAGAAGATCGTATGCGCTTAGATGTAGGCGACTGCGAAGATTGTCGTGATGTACGTCATCAGCTCAATGTGTTACGGACAACGCCTGTTGACGTCTTTGACGGTCGTACGCTGCCATAGGACCAATGCCATTGTGCGGCGGAGGTCCCACATTCATCATCGACCACTCCAATACGACCATGTAAACGGCACGCTGCTGGAGCTGTCTCCTCATCACGCGATCATGATCACGAAATGTCGCCGTCACCCTCCGATCGAAAGCAGGCAGACATGGAAGCGCATAAGAAACAGATATCGCGACATCGAATTGACTGGGCTCGGGCGCAAACGCCACCGTACTGGAACATATATATGGCATCCGAATACGCAGGAAGTGAAGGAGATTAATGAACGAGCGGAAGAGATGCGTCAGCGGACGTTGCGGCAGGTGGAGAGCAAGGCAGGTGGATCAGGCGGTAGCAGGATTAGAGTGTCTTGCCTGGTTTCTGGACTGGGACCAGGTAATGATTCTAATTTTATCGTATGGATATACCCCGAACGCATTTATATCACATACTCACATATTCGGATTATTAGTACCTATGGTGCACCTTTATCTCCCCAAGTCTTTCGCGGGGCAGGCATTTCAACCCCTACAACATGTGTATGGGAGAACGAGCAGAAAGGATCGAGTTTTCGCGGATGACGTGAAGGCTGAATCTGGTTCGGATCGCGTCTGGGGGTTGGTAACAGAGGCCGACTCTGACCCCACAACGATCACGACCAGCCTCCTCTGAACAAACCCATATGAAGCGCGTCTCATCCTGGTCATCCTCACTTTCAGGATACCATCTCTCCTTCGATCCACCTCCTCGCATTATCTACGATGCCCAAGTCCTACCTCTCTCTCCAGCTGGATAAATCCAAGGATACTATCCAACCCGACAAGTTCATCACTTCTGTCGCTAGCCGTGTTACTGCTTTCGCTCGCTCCGGTCGGACACTTAAGACCCCTATTCGCCGTTTTTTCTTCAAAGTCGAGGTCCTGAAACCCATAGTGGGTGGAACCGGGAACAAGGGCAATTACATGGACCAAGGTCCTGATTCTGGGCAAACGTTGGATCCGGACATGGATACGCCTCCTCTCTCCCCTGACATCGCTTCCTCCCCTATCGCCAACCTCGATACCCCAGAACATAACCGACCTGTTGGGCGTAGCCGCTCCCTCCTAGACCAACATACTCCGCCCGCTGCTCGTGTGGCTCTGCAGAATTCAAATCGTAACATCGACACGATCGTCGTCAGCACCCCAGTCAATTCGCCCTTCCGTTGCCATGAGGATCTACTTACTATGACTCCGGCTCGGGTTGTCGAGGTCGCGAAAGAGATGAACGAATGTCTACCTGAAACTTTCAGGATCGACCTGAGCAGGCCTCGTGATCCCACCGAGGTCAGGAAGGAAGTGGAGAGGTTGATTGGGATTGTGAAGAAGACGAGTGAGGTGCCGGTTCCTGGGGCTCCGCTGAAGAAGGCAAAGGGTAGGGGACGTTGGGATTCTGACGTGGTTTTGGATGGGGATGTCATGGAGGAATTGGACTTGAGTGGTGTCAGTCCTCCAACCAGCCCTTTGGCCGTCATCAGTGCGACCAGGCGTAGGAGGCGACTTACGGTGGCTGATACCGCGATGATCGTTAGTCCGACAAAGTTGGCGATGCTGCGAGAGGAGGATGAAGAGAAAGAAGGAGATGTCGAGAAGGTGGAGGCTGGAAAGGCACAGGTTGATGACCCAAGGAATGATCCGGACGAGGACATTTTCCGAGCGATCAAGAAACGCAAGACCTTTGAATCGTCCGAGAACGTTGAGATGACCACACCCACCATGCGTCGCATCAGGGTTCCGATGGTGCTCCAGAAGCTCTACAACAAAATCAATAACACCTCTCCTACCCCACATCGTACCCTCAGGGCTCGCTCTCGACGCAAAGTCGTTTTCGACCCTGCGATTGTCAGTCGTTCTGCCGAACCTGACAAGGTCCTCGTTAAGACCACTGTCGTCGATCGATCCTTGGTTCACGCTCGCGCTCGTTATCGTTCCTCCTCAAGGTTCGTACACCATCACGGTCCCTTGCAAACTTCCACGCTGCGAAGGGGCAAGTTTGCCTCTCCCACCGATATTCATTTCCGGAAGGTCAGACCATCCGTCGTCCCGAAGTCAAAGGACACTGTGTTTAAGCGTACCATCGGAACCAGCAAGATACCCAGAGCGACTTGACCGCCTTCGGCAGCGAGGCCAGGAAGGATGCGGATGTTGCTGTCTTAGTTGTGATATATGTTCACCCTGTATTCAGAGTTGATTTGGTTGTTACAATATAGAATATAGAGTACAGCAAGTGGATCATGTAGCACGGACATGGACGACATACTTCGGGTTCATGGCAACCGACATAGCGGATTTGGGTTCAGATTTTCAATCTTAACTCTACCATTCTCGTCTCTTTTTGAGGAGCGGGAGTTTGACGTGGCATGAGGTCGTTGTCGCCCCGTTCAAAGGTGTCGTTTCGTTTTGTTTCGACGACGAATATGAGGTCTTGGGCTTCTCCGGATGGCGGTACTCCGTTGCAAGCACGGGGAAACCGAATCTTATTATCGTGTTTCCATCCTAGTAGACCGTTGGTCTCGAGGGTTTTGTCCTCGGTCGTACCGTCAAGTAGTCATTGACTGTTTCACGGAGCCAGCGTAGGCGTCTTCCGAGGAGGTTGAGCGATCTCTGAGGGTGTTGGGGTGGTGGGCCAAATTGGGATCGAGTATGGGAAGCTCCTAGTTGTCCAGGCATACCACCGAGCATGCCTTCCGTCGAGGCGAAGCGGAATCCACTCATGTCGTCATTATCGCTAAACCCCCGCGCACCACCAGACATATTGCCTAGACTCCTAATAGACATCCCACTGCCGAACGGTTGCTTGGAACAGGTGTCAATATTAATAACAAAATTGTGATTGAAAAACGCACTCGAAGATCTTCTACGGGCCTGTAGGATGGGTACATCTTGCAGCTCTTGAACCTTGCCTGTCGAGACGGCTCCCGCATAGTCGATGAGTTTGTCCGGCTCGCCAAAGACGTTCGAAGCGACTTGATTAATCGAGAAATTAGTGATTTGGTCCTGGAACAGTGGATTGAGGGGCATAATATCCTTGAACACCAATACGATTTCTGACATAAAGGCGTGAATATACTGGTCACTCTTGCCGCGCAACTGCGTCTGCAGGTTATCGTTGACAATAGACGTCGCGCGGTTATGCAAGAAGTGTGTTTGGAGAGGGCCGACTTCCGGGTCGAGTGTAGGTGGTGAAGCAGGCAGGTCCGTTGTCACAGAAAACAGTACCAAGCGTATCTGTTGATCCACTAGCCTTGACGAGCTCGGTAATCTCGATACGTCGGTGCAGGCACAATGACGCGGTGGGTCCTTCCTCTTTATCATCCCCGTCCTGTTCAACAACCGCAAACGCGCTGACTTAGTGTATCGAGTAGGTACCCTTGACGCTGTTATGCATGTGTTCGTCCCTGAGCAGGAACGCTCAAGTCGAAGCACCGTTGGCAGCGCGGGGACCTGGGGATAGTTTTCGGGCACGGACTTTTGGCATGCGATCTGCAATTGGAGCTTGATGGTGGGGAAGAGTGTGAGGGTTGAGAAGATGGCTTAGGATTTGAGGGTGTCGCCGGAGAAACCGATGGTGCTAGTGAGGAAGATTCCTCTACATGACGGTGTTTCTTGTCCTTTGGTTTCTGTTCATCGTTGCCTGGCTGTTCTGGGGTGACTGCCACTGGATTCTTCGCATCTGCTGATCATCGAAAGTTTATGGAATGGGATTCGTAAACGCTTTGTGATGTTAGGAGAGAGTAGGAGATAACCTACCTGTTTACTCTGGTGATGTCATTCGTCATCGCGATGTCGCAGAAACGGTATGTAGAAAACGGCCAACGAGAGCTTTCTGGTGATCCTTTAGTCCGGGTGGCGGAAGAACAAGTATTCGAAAACTTGAAGACTAGACATTGCGAGAAACAAGTCGAGACTTTTTGAACGAGAAAGAACGTTACGCGGTTGCACGCTATCGATGCCGAAGAACCAACCCACCCAGAATCCTAACCTGACCAACACATCAGTCAAGATCCCTCAAAGACCTCAGAACGCGCTGTACTGGAAGAGAGACCATCTTTTAACAAAGGCAGTGCGAGGTGTGAGCTCGGACATCACACAGGCGGTGGAGATGAAGACGCGGGTGTAAGGGTCGGATGGGTGTGTTACTGACAGGATGATAGGCGCCAAGATGTTTCTAACGCCTCGAGGCGAACACACGTCACAGCTAGTTGCTCGTTGACCCCATCAACCGTACCTTCGTCCAGGGCTTATCGATTTTCAATGTCCTCTTTTCTGAAACGTTTCAAAAAGAAAAGGCCTCGTAGTATCTCTGCGCTCACCAACAGCGCCTTGGTCCTTGCAGCTCCTGCAGTTCCTCATGTCCCCCCAAGGGACAAAACAGCTTCACCCACTCCGACGACCCCACCAGTCCTCACAAGGCCCGAGACCTCCCAGACTCCCCTCGTTGCTCACACCCCTCCCATTCCCGCACATTCTCACGGTCCCCAAGAGCTCCAAGACCCATCTCCCCCCGCACCCGCGACCCCTCAGACTCTGCCAGGGGTCCAAACACCAGGACCTCTATCCGATAGCGAGTATCAAGATCTCATCCCAACACCGCAACGAAACCCTCAAACACCGCTTCGGAAACTGAAAGCAGTAGGCAGCACTGCTCTTCATGGGCTAGTGTTTGTAGTAGAAGGACTCAAGGAGTGTTCGGACCTCTGCCCACCCCTGAAAACTGCCGCCTCTGCATTCTTGATAATCCACAAAGTTTTCGATGTGTGTAACTCGTGTCTATCGTATTCGTCTCATCGAGTTCGGTCCGCAGGCGTATCGACGAATAAGGACGAGCTAAAGGAACTCGAGACAAGATCAAAGGCTATCCTATCACTTGTGAGAAGATACAAAGAAGGAGTGTTGAACGTGCTTGAAGAGAGAGTCCAAAGTTTCTCCACGTATGTATCGGCCTCGTCTCCTACATTCGTATCTGACTTTTCTTTACTCATTTCGCAGAGCTGTCGAGAGCTTGGTTGAAGGCATCCAGCACCTGCAAGATCGGCCATTGCTGACCCGTGTTGCCGAGGTTTCGAATGATCCTGGGACGATACAAAAGACGCTGAGAAGCCTCAACACTGTTTGTGATCTCCTCCAGGTAGGTATTCAAACTACGGATCCGCTCATATACCTATCATGCTCATCGCGCTCCGCAGATCGAATACAGTTTCACACCAATGTGACCGTACAGAATATGCTACAGGTAAGCAGCCCCGGATCTGAGGAAGCACATCCCAGCTCATGTGTTCCGTCAGTAGATGTTGAATTCCCGTAAGCTGCTCGCCTTGATGAGAGTGGCAACATGCGAAGCTGACATTGTCACAGGAGCGATAGACAAACTTCGTCCTGAGAGTGCCTCATATAAAACTCGACGTCCCGCCTATGGCGACCCCACGGGATGCATGCCAGGCACGCGTGTCAGTGTCCTTGAAAGATTGGAAGCCTGGGCTCCTGACGAGCAGGGTGCCAAGGTGTATTGGCTCGTCGGGATGGCGGGCGTTGGGAAATCGACGATTGCGCAGTCACTGTGCGAGCTCCTGGAGCGACGACAGAAGCTCGGGGCGAGTTTCTTTTGCTCTCGAACCTCAGATAAAACCAATAACCCACGCCTCATCGTCCCGGGTGCGGCATACCACTTTTCCAAGGGTTCGCCCACTTTCAAGACAGAGCTTGTGAAAGTCCTCGAGCAGGACCCGGATGTGGTCGAGTCGAATGGCTTGAAGGAGCAGTTCAAAAAGCTTATCAGTGACCCGTTGCGGGTTGCTGTTGACCCTGGAGTCAAACTTTACAAAGTTGTTGTCATCGATGCTCTCGACGAGTGTACAGACCTCCACTTCGTCTATCGCCTCATCCAGCTCATCCTCAATTCCGCATCAAGCCTCCCCCTCAAGTTCTTCCTCGTCAGCAGAGCTGACCCTTCTATCACTGCCGCCTTCAAATCCTCAAAGTCTCATGACACTCTCGTGCTTCACGACGTTGAGGAGGACATAGTGGAGAGCGACATCCGAAAGTATGTACAAGAATCGCTGGCCGAGATCAAGAGGTCCTAGAATCCTGACGAGGACGATGGTTGGCCTCCCGACAATGAATTATCTCAAACTGTCAAGGACTCTGGGAAACTTTTCGTCTATTCATCTACAGCTGTGCGCTATATTCGAGATGGCGAGTTCAATTATAAACAACGCCTCACCGACCTGGCAGACCGCTCATGGAACCAGCAACAAACTTCGGACATCGACGGGCTCTACGGACATATTCTTACCCGAGCCTGTAACGGTCGAGTAGAGAAGGAATTGTCACATACGAAGACCCTCTTCTCGTTTGTTGTATTCCTCCGACATCCATTACCACTCAACGCTCTTTCCACGCTGTCCAGGATATCAGATCCTGCCATCTATTTATCGCGGCTCAACTCCGTCATTCGTATCCCCACCGACAAAAACGCCCCCGTCTCCCCTTTTCATGCATCCTTCCCGGACTTCCTCATAGACCCCAAACGTTGTCCGCCCAATCGTTTCTCCCCATTCACTCCTCTCGTTCCCGCCAACGCCCATACAGGACTCACACTCAAATGCTTGGAGCTCATGAACGAATCGCTCAGGTTATGGACAGAAGGAACCCACCCGGAAATGCCGGTAAAATCCCCGAGGCACTCCGATATGCATGTGTTTACTGGGCCGCCCATTTGAGTGAGGTCGGGGACTCGAGCCAGCCGGCTCTTATTGGTGTTCTAAACAGGTTCCTGAATACCCACCTCTTGCACTGGATGGAGTGTCTGAGCATCGTCAGCCAATTGAGGACAGGAGTTTATTCGCTTTTCAGTGCAAGTGATGCTCTCTCGGTAAGCTTTGACCAGGAGGAGATCAAGTTCATGTGCTGATGCCATCGCAGGGTATCCGAACTACAGATGCCGAAGATCTACGACCAATCGTTGACGACGCCCGCCGATTCTTACAGCTGGGTTTCGAGTGCATCGAGCAGAATTGTTTCGAGGTTTACCAGTCGGTATTCACGTGGATTCCTAAGAATTCATTGATGCGTCAAATCTACGGTGCGCAGGCGAGGCAGACAGCAAGGGTCACATTGGGTCTACCTGACTCCTGGGGACCGATGGAGCTCTACATCAAAGAGGGTTCAATAGTCAGTTCCGTCGCAGTCTCCAATGACGGTAGACGAATTGCCTCCGGATCAGATGATGAGGCAGTCAGGATTTGGAATGCGAGAACGGGCGAGTTGGAAGCCAAGCTGGAGGGCCACACGAAGTGGGTGACATCTGTAGCTTTTTCGCCCGACGGCATGCGGGTTGCCTCCGGATCGTATGATCAGACAATCAGGATTTGGAACGTGAGGGCGGGCTCGTTGGAAGCCAAGCTGGAGGGCCACACGAATTGGGTGATGTCAGTTGCTTTTTCGCGTGACGGCATGCGGGTTGCCTCTGGATCGCATGATCAGACAGTCAGGATTTGGAATGCGAGGACAGGCGAGTTGGAAGCCAAGTTGGAGGGCCCACGGATCCTTTGAGTAGCGTTTTGTTTCGCGCATTTGGGGCGGCGCAATGGGCACCTCGGCGCTCGTATGTGCTGTCCGGGATACACCTACTTATTGCAGTCAGGTTTTGGAATGTGGAGATGGGCGTGCTGGAAGCAAGCTGGAGGGTCACACGGGTTCGGTAGCATCTGTCACTTTTTCGCCCGACGGCGCGTGGGTTGCTCCGGATCGTATGATGGGACGGTCAGGGTTCGGAATGCGAGGACAGGCGTGTTGGAAACCAAGCTGGAGGGCCACACGGATTCGGTGAGATCTGTGGCTTTTTCGCCCGATAGCATGTAGGTTGCCTCCGGATCGTATGATCAGACGGTCAGAATTTGGAATGCGGGGACAAGTAAATTGGAAGCCAAGTTAGAAGGCCACACAAATTCGGTAGCGTCTGTCGCCTTTTTGCCCGGCGGTATGCGGGTTGCCTCCGGATCGGTCGATGAGACAGTCAGGATTTGGAATGTGAGGGCAAGCAAGTTGGAAGCCAAGCTAGAGAGCCACGGGGGTTCGGTAACATCTGTTGCTTTTTCGCCCAACGGCACGCGGATTGCCTCTGGATCGGCTGATCAGATGGTCAAGATTTGGAATGTGGGGGCAGGCGAGTTGGAAGCCAAGCTGGAGGGCCACACGGGTTTGGTGGCATCTGTCTCTTTCTCATGCGATGGGACGCAGGTTGTCTCTGGATCGGTTGATCGGACAGTCAGGATTTGGGACGCAAGGACAGGCGAGTTGGAAGCCGAGCTGGAGGGCCACACAGATTCCGTAACATCTGTCGCTTCCTTGCCCGATAGCATGCAAATTGCCTCTGGATCGTTTGATCGGGTAGTCAGGGTTTGGAATGTAAGAATAGGCAAGTTGGAAGCCGAGCTGGAGGGCCACACAGATTCCGTAACATCTGTCGCTTTCTTGCCCGATGGCGTGGAAATTGCCTCTGGATTGTTTGATCGGGCAGTCAGGGTTTGGAATGCAAGAACAGGCAAGTTGGAAGCCAAGCTAGAGGGCCACACAGATTGGGTCATATCCGTCGCTTTTTCACGTGATGATACACAGATTGTCTCATCACAGTTTGGCCATGGTAGAGTTTGGAACTTGACCGCAGAAGGGCCCCAGATTCTGACCAGTGATTCACACAATATTGAACTCCAGTCCCATCCCCTTTCCCTTTTCTTATCTAGTGATGGTCACTGGGCAGTGGATGCACATCATCACTGCTGGATTCCCCTTGCTTATTGGGATATCAGTTCATGTAAATTTTATGCTCACAAAGCCCGTTTTGGGCATACATCTGGCTCTGTAGTTGTTCTGAACACAATTTCTACAGCATAGATATCTAGCTTATGATTTTGATCATCAATTACATTATTCTGCTAACAAATGCAGCTAAGCATTGCAACTTTTATAATCTTGGATCTGGCTTTTGCAATTGTCCTACACAAGGTGTTGTGATTCATGACCTATTGTTGTGAATATTCTCAACTCCAGTATCACTGAGGACACTGAGATAACTGGGGAAGAACTCGTTGAATGGGAATTGATGAAGAGGATGACTCATAGTCTATGGGAAAAGGTTATCAAACTCCACAACACAATCAATTAGGAAATGTGTAGGAAGATTGATAAGGTAAGTGGAATTCACAGCATCTATTTCCCAGTAGATGATGATCTGTGAAGGCAAGGACATTTCTTGTATGATCTATATTCTGTATTTGCTTTGCTCTCTGATCTTTTCATCTTAGTATGTTCCATTCCTCATGGTCTCTTGTCTATGGCAACTTTCTAGTAGACTATTTAGTGTGCTTCTAACTGATGTGGTTCTATGCCCTCTTTGTTACAATTTTGCCCTGACAAATTCTCTTATATATGCATACATTGATTGACTCCCTTAGATGGTCAATAGAGTTAGCATATGTAGTATGCTCAGACCTGTAGATTAGACCCAAGTCTAATCTTAAACTACTGTGCTCAGTGTCTTTGTTGTACAGTGAACATTGAGTGGTTCCAGTCCCTATTCAGCATTCCTACTTTCTAGTGAAAGTCTCCTTTGTGTGCATATCCCTCTAACATTGCCTACAGTGTAGCAATCCTTTGGAGTCTGTTGCCTGGATACAATGTGAATCACTATATGAGGTCAAAAGATTAGAGTGACTGGAGTAGGCCCTCTCAACCTGTAGTGGATGAAGTAAACCTACTTACCTTTCTACAAGGATAACTCTCTGGCTTAGGCACTGCTTAGGCTAGGGAACCTTGTAATAGGAGAAAAGAAAAGGGTGCTCCACTGAAGTTATCTTGCAAGTGACTTGTTAGAGAGAGAGTAGAGGGTAAGTAAAGAGTGGCATAGTAGTTCTATCTTACTGTTACTTAGGAGTGGATTACAACAGAAACCCACAATTAAGCCAGACAAGTCCAGCTCCCATAATTTCTTGACTAGAGGAAGGAGTTGATCTCACAAGCTCAGCCTAAGAATACAGCAGTAGTACAAGGCCTGAATATTCATTGAGAATAGGCAGAGCCCTCAAGTAACAATTGGGATGGTAAGATGGACATACAGATCAACATTGTTATGACCTTTGAGTTAACTCAGGTTGCAACTAAGGCAAAGACTTGAGGGTGAGCAAAGGGTAAAGAACTAGTTGGTAAAGTGTGAGAAATACAGGCATAGTATCTAGGGTCTATATACTGTGAAGGGAGTGCTAAGAATAGATGAAACAAGGGAGCTGGGTAAGTGGTTGACTAAGGTGAAATGTAGCAAGGGGCTGAGACACAAGATGAAACAGTGTGCTGAGTAAGTATGACCTAAATATAGATGATGTTATAGTGAGGCTTCCTCAGTCCGTAAGGAAACCCAATACGTATCCGCAGATCGTATCAAAGGAAACTTCTCGTGTACTTCCGG
>JAEUWS010000832.1:0-36418 GCA_018524945.1 Podaxis sp. C-F-92630
GTCTGACTGCCCAGAACCTATTCGATCTTCGAGGGATTGTTGCAGTTGTCACTGGCGGTGCCTCTGTAAGTCCGTTGGTACACATATGCGCGTTGGGCTCACCACTGTTCGTCAATATAGGGCATTGGGCTTATGATAAGCTCGACACTAATGGCGAATGGTGCCAAGGTATACATAGTTGATATCGACAAGGAAAGACTCGACCGGTAGGTGTCGCAACTCGGCTATCTTGCTCTCTCTTTGCACAATTAACGCAATGGATAACAGCATCCCAAAATTATATAATGATGCTGCCACCCCTCAAATGGGTCGTTTGATTGGAGTTCAAGGTGATATCAGCAAAAAAGTGAGCCCATTCACTGCGGCCATATCATTATCCTAATGGTGACCCATTTTAGTCTGAGGCAGCCCGCCTTGCTGCGCATATATCATCCCTCGAACCGAACGGCATCACGGCGCTCTTCAACAACGCGGGCATCCTGACTGGAAGGTTCAAGCGGCCAGACACGCTGACTAATCCGAACCCAACAGCACAAGACTTCGTTAAAGCCTTATTCGACGACGTTCCCGAAGAGACCTTCACGGACGTGTACAAAGTCAATGCGGTGGGGCCATATTGGTTGACGTTCGCGTTTTTGCCATTGTTGGAGAAGTGGAAAATTACTCAAACAGCAAAGGCGGAGGGTCGAAGCGCAAACGGAGGGAGGGGTTTTGTGCCACAGGTCGTTATGACTAGTAGTATGAACGGATGGACCAAGGTACGTGTTTATCTAACGAAATAATCAAAGCGAGGCTGACTATGACTGTAGGATCTTGCAACTTCGGGATTTTCGTTCCCTTATTCCTTTTCCAAGTCTGCAATTGGACTTGGTACGGCTGCACTTGCGCATGAATTGTTGCCGCTCGGGATCAGAGTGAATGGTATCGCTCCCGGTCTATTCCCTACAGAGGTGAGTCGCAATTCCTCGATACGAGCGAGTGGACGGAAATGAGAGTTCTCTGCGACGTAGATGGCCGCTCCAGGAACTTCAAATCCTCTCGGTATATCGACAGTTTCAAAGGAAGCTGCATTTGAGTCTCCTGCGAATAAGGCTGGTGGCTCGAGGTTTGACATGGGCATGCTGGCGCTGTTCCTGGTCTCGAACTGGTTTGTGAATGGAGAGACTGTCCTCATCGACGGTGGCGTAAGTTCCCTGGCACTTTTACTGGTACAGTATAACGGAGGGGCTAATAACGGTTTTTCGCAGACCTTACTTCGTCATCCTTCTGCTTTCTGAAAGTTGCAGTAGAACACAGGTGTTATATGCTTAATGGGAATTGATCGAGTTCCGTCGCGCGATCGGGGTTTCTTTGCCCTAGTATGTTCCATATCGACAAGCTGGATACAGATAAATGATAATACTATCAGTCATCGGATAAGCATGATATGATACCACGATGCATGTCTAGTGAAAGGCCGAAAGGTATTCGGCAAGTTCCTGGCTTCGGAAGCAAGACAGGTCCTCACTTCCAATGCTGGTGATTCTAGATAAACTACAGCGTCCCGAGTGTTTCCGGTAGTGGAAGAAACGCCGTCTAGCATTTCTGGTTCATGTCATGCTCTGTGTCCGGAGCCATTCTGTCAGAATGAGATATAAAGCGAGTGGCGTCGCAGCCAGGGCTATGGCTGCTCAAGTGATGGATTTGTGAAAGTAAGACACGTCAACCTTGACGCCGCAGGGACAATCCCAGAGACCGAACCTCGACACTATTCTACAAGATTGCATACTCAAAAAACTATCTTAAATCAAAATACGGCCACATGCATTCATATCCTATAAACAGTCCAAAAGAAGCCAAGATCACTGACGACGTTATTAGATATTCAAGAATTCAAACCCCATAACTTGAACACAGTGCAAGGCCCATCAAGGGACTGCTCACGCACGAGCACCACACCTGATGCAGATATCCTCCTTGTCGCGGCTGCATTGAACAGCCGGTCAGCTCATGGTGACGATAAACGGAAAGAGTACGTTAGAAAATGGATTGACTCACAAGAAACATATCAATCCACAAGGGAAGCAAGCCTTCACAACATTATATCAAACCTTCAAAACGCAAGGAAAGAAAGAAACGAGTAACGGCACCGTACAATAGCCATAAGGATCCCCATGACACCGTGTTTCGTTTTGAACTCATGCTTCCCTTCCTGACACAATTGACTGCCTGCCAGGTAGATTCCACCTGTCATCGTTGCGAGTACCTTCAGTGTTGTACGAGAGACTTACCGACGTCTCTAGCAGCGTCAGGCGGGGGCGTAACAACACGTTCTTCGGCATTATTGTTTATAGAACCCTCTCGCGAGGATCCTTGGAGCTCTTGAAACGGGGTAGGGGGACGAGGTTGACCTTGGTCGTCAACCTTCAAGTCACCTTGGCTGGCCTGATGCATAGTGGCTTTCCTTGACGGTGGTGTCTGTGCACCAGCCTGAGCTGCCTTCTCGACGGGCTTGGTGTTGGCGGACATAGTCAGTTATGTGGTGGGGTAAACTGAGTAGTGGTGTGTAGTAAAAAGATGAGTGCGTTAGAGAGAACAAGCGTTTGAGGAAACCAAAGGCGAAAGTAGTGGGCCTGAAGGAGAGAAGAGACAGGCGGCAAGGAGGTTGGGAATCGTCAGTTGGTGGCATATGAATAGGGAGTCTGGACACGTCTGAACGTGCGGACCACGCCCCATATTCATATCGAAGGACTTTGCTACGATGAGAAGTCAGTTAAGCGTAGATTAGCATACTGACCCTCATGGTGGTGAGGCAGGTGAGGTCACGGCGACAATAGCTAGCCTTTATAGGCAAACCAAACGGAATGGAACATCCGTCCTAAGCTTATGTAGACTGGCCAAGGACTCAGGACTTTTTGGACAACCAAAAGGTCCACGATCAAGGAAAAATAGTGCATGGCGGCTCTCGTCGTTTGACCCTCGATCCCGAAGTCGGAGTCTTTAAGAAGACACAAGCATAAACCTAACTGTTCTCGTAAACACCGCAAAATGAAAAATGCGTCAGCACAAAATCACATTAAAATGGCAGTCAAAGCTAACAAGACGGCTAGTTATGCTCTTAAACCGCATCGTGTACAGACTTCCTCATTATCAATACTGCATTAATCAGCTCATTAAGCAAGACACCTACGCTGCGAGGGTAGCGTAACTCACCAGAGACCTATTAGTCCGCAAGGGAAACAAACCTACGGCAGACAGCCGTTAATAACTTGAGGAGATGAGAAAGAGGCGCAAACTCACAATAGCGAAGATGATTCCAACGATCCCGTAACTCGTACGAAAGGCATGTTTCCCCTCTAGGCACATTTGATTACCTGGGCAGTGTCACAGAAGTCGGAGCACATACACCATTCAGCTAACAACGGAAGCATTATCAAACTAAAAATGCGTACCATAATACTGGCCGCCCGCAGGACCAATGTCACGACCAAACCCCGAAACACCAGAAACCCCAAATCTAGAAATACCTGATGAATTGTGACCCCTAACATCTTGAGGTTGTGAGGACGGCATATCTCGGAGAGGTATGATAGAGGGGGCGTCGGCATTAGTTCTGGCATTTGGATCATTCAGTGTCCCATACGCAGGCGGAGGAGCCGCAAGGCTGGTTCTCGTCGAGGATGCTGGTACATCGGTGCGTTGGGAAGATTGATCTACTGCCTGGTTGGCAGCGGCGGCGTGTTTCGATGGCATATTAGGCGTTCCGTGGCGTGTTAAAACCCGAGTTCACTAGTCCAGCAACTTGTAGCGGATGGGTAAGTGTTTAAGTTGTTCCAAGTTTCCGATCCATTTCATTTATACGACGCTTAGAACCGTATTGCGGGACTGCGGTGTTTGCGGTACCGTGGAGCAGAATTGGTGCTATGGTGCAGATATTGGAGATTGGCATGGGAATGCCTGCCGAGCTTGATATCTATCTTTGTCCCCGTTTTACCTGCATGATGCGCCAGTTGAAGAATAGTGCGCCATCCGTATCTGCCGCTAAGATTTGTAATTGGAGCTGACTATTTTTATTTATTCGTCGTAGGTGGGGCAGAGCGGAGAGGAAGTGTTGATGTGCACTGTTATGCCAGAATGTTTGAATCATCAATGAAGCAAGTCGTCAAGTCCAAGTTGTTTGCGGCTGGTTTCAGGGTAACGGAAGCGATAGCGAAGCTTATTCTGGTATACCCGAGATTGAGGTTGGAAGTGGCGAGACCATGAGTGGGTAAGTATAGGCAGAGGTTACTTGGAAACAGACTGAACCACTCGATCCTAAGGGTGATGAACGGGCCAACAACAGGTCGCATGGGATTTCCAAAATCAAATCCTAGCCAGTGCTCTCGAGAGCCATGGTTAGTTGGGTAACTTTGGTTGCTCGCCTTCCATAACCCTATCAGTGTCATAAACGCCGCTATCAAATGAAAGAATGCGTTAACGTAGATCACATTGCGAAGCTAATATCAAAGCTAACGCAACAGACCGTGGATTCACCACCGCTGGCCACAACGCATAACAAACTTCCTCTTATCATTACTACATTGCAGCAATCATCTCATTAGTCGTGGGCAGGTACCCGCAATAACGCAACTCACAAGGGAGCTATCAACGCTATCGGAAAACAACACTACAACGACCAGCCATCAGTTCTCCAACCAGAAGGTAGAAAAGAATAAACGGCACGAAACTCACAATGGCACATACAATCCCAGGAACACCATATCCCGATGTGTGAGCGTGATTTCCTTGAAGGCACAATTAATCACCTAAACACATCGTACGGTTCAGTATACAAACGCCCCCTATTCAAGTCGAGAACGCATACCAAAGTTTTGAACAACAGCTGGAGTGCCTCCGCTTGGTACACTCTGACCTTCCGCGTTGCTGGCCGATGTCAATTCAGGAGCAAGACGTGACTGCCGCCGCGGTACAGGAAGGGATACTGGCTCTATTCTGATGTACAGTCCCAGATGCCATATACGCAGGCGGAAGGGCTTGAATAGGGTCGATCGCGCTTGTATTGGCAGCAACCTCATTTTGTTTCGACAAGGCAGCAGAATACATTTCAAGAGGTATCCTGAAACCCGAATACTAATGTCTAGTTGGCGGGATTCAGGTGGCAACATAGTGACGCGCTTGAACCAAACCATTTTTATATATCTTAATGCAATCGCCCTGGCACCCGACGACCAACAGCCTCAGGATGATTGCGTAGTCAATGGAACACGGGCTAGACGGGAGGTTTGGTATATGAGGGTACAGATGCTCCTTCGGATACATGCCATCAGTATCGTCATTGGTTAGCCAACCTCCTAGACTTGCGGCGCGGGATAGCCCGTGCATCAAGCAAAAGCATGCATCAACCGGAAGGCGCTGATATTCTGATATTACAGACATAGTGCCATAGTGACCTTAGTGGTATGATGACCTTGGCGGCGTGCGGGGAAGTAGTATTTGGGATCGTAGCATGTGTTGCGATGTAGGCGGAGTTTGATCTTGGACTGCGTCAAAGATTCGCAGTATCTGTGGAGGCGACCGATATAACACCAGTATCAGAAGGCGGATTACAATTTGCTCGCTGCGAGTTCGACGAGCAAAGGAATAGAGGGTATCGTTGATGATAGCGATCGTTGATTGTCGGAGGTGGGAGGCCAAAGGAAAATCTTGTTGCTTAAGGTATGTTAGACTGGGAGGGGTGGGACTAGTTGGATAGACGCGCGAGTTAACTTGTCAACGGGCACAGCACTAGGCAGGAACAATCCAGCAGAATGTATGAAGGAAGGATTAGGATCATATTATATCTGTCGAGCACCACACCGCCTGCAAATCAACTCCCTATCAATGCTATAGAACACACCATCAGCACGATCATGATCTCAGAGCTAATTCAACCAAGAAAAGGCTCACCAGAGTCCTAAGAGTCCACACGGAAAACAGAACTGCATTAAGGGATCAAAATGACATCATAGCCTGGAACCATCTACAGACAGACGTACAATGGCACAAAGAATCCCACCAAGCCCATACTCTACCCGAAAGTCATGGTGTCCTCTATAGCACATCTGCATCCCTAAAAATGGCAAACGGATATTCATCAGCCTAGACCGGCAGAGCCAAGATATAAGCGTAGAAAACACGGACCGTAATCGTAATAAGTCGCACTATCGTAGCGAGGCGGAGGCTGGGGCGGGTACGCTGTGGTAGTCATTTTCCTTCTAAGACGGTGTTCACAGTCCGTCGTTTGTCGAATGTTTCTCGTTCTGGGTCAAAGATGGATGAAACTATGGTTCGCCTTGTGTGAGGGGTGTGCGCTGTGCCACGCAGATCCGTTTCTGATTCATAGTCATTCACACACGATTGGGTCATGGAATCCTGACTAAGACGGGGTGGCTATGTTGAATCTTGGAGTAGCCCGTAGAGTGGCTGCACTGCTTTTCCTAGGGGGTTTGGTCCCATTAGTTTCATACACGAACTCATAACCACCGCAGCCCAACATTTCTCCCGGCAAGGACGCAATCGGGTACACTGACACCACCGACACCAGCTCCTATAACTTCGACACGTCCACCCCACCCTCCTTCGCTCACATCTTTTCTCAACACGTCCTGCATCTCACGCATGCGTTCTCTGTGCCCAACTGAGTATGTCGCTATGCAATTGTCATTGCGCCACAGACGCCAGAAAATTGGGTCTGGGAGGGGACGGGAGAGGTGTTTCGAGATGTGGTGAAGGACGGTTTGGATGTGGACTGGGAGTTCTGCACGCGCCTGAGAAGGGGAGGAAGGAAGTGAAGGGGAGGTAGGCATCGTGGGAGGGATATACAACGGGTACGGTCCACCTAACATGACAGTGACCTTTGTATGTGTGCCCTTCTCATACCATTCCTCTGGCGTCATCCCAGGCTCGTCCTGTTGTGAAGTTGAACACGAATCAAAGACAACCCCCAAAATGCCTGGCTGTTCATCGCTCGCCTGGGAGGGATATCCTTCACGAGGTCGAGGGATGAGGTAGCCGAAACCAGGAGGATGGATTGCCGATGGCGGAGTAGGGAACACGAGGTTGAGAACATGCACAGATGAAGACGTATTGGTTGTTAGGTGAGGTATAGTTGAGAGGGATGTGACGTGTCGGGAAGCCGGATAGAGTGAAGATTTATTCATTTGAGGTTGTGCGATGGCGTGGAATGTTGGCAGGGAAAGAGCGGAAACTATGTGTGTCGCGTCGGCAGTGGAGAAAGAGGTGCTACCATTGTGCGGGCTGAGATAAGACAGCTAAAGTGAAGATTAATATTAATTGAGTATATGTGAGCGGTAAGGTGGCGACGTACCTCAAAAGTATGATCCTTACGCATGAGCAAATTAAGGACAGGACTTTGGTGGAAAATCTGGACATTCGATCGCTTGGCAAGGTGTTGCACGAGCGCACGAGTGAGCGTTTCAATGCCGCTTTTGAATGAATATACGGATGCGTCTTTGAGGATCTCCCCTAAATTTCCAATATTCGGAAGAGGCTGCAACATGTCAGCATGTATGCTGGAACTGTCGTTTGTGAGGACCTGGCTGTGATTCCCGGGGGACCAAAAAGGTAGAGTAGAGTGTGCGCTGATTTGTCGCGAATCGGCAGCATATATGCCATGAATGATGGCACTGCCCACTGCAGTTGCCATGTCTTCGCCGAGAATGCGGGAGGCGAACGAATGTATGCTCTCGTCCTTGCCGTCCTTGGCATCTCTGTGCAAGCCATATCGCAGGGGTGCGCGAAGAATCGGCCAAAGAAATTTCCTCATTAACGGAGAGGAGATATCGGGGCCAACGGTGTTGAGGCCAGAGACATTATGAAGTTGGCCGGGAGGGATGTAGACATAGCGTTTCTTGGCAGCAGGAGAGGTCTTGGGAACAGTGATGAGCTCATTTTCAATACCAAGATTCCTTATCTGTGGTCCCGCGTCAGCTCATTTCGTGAAAATACTGAGAGTTACAGACCAATTCAAGGACAGCAGTACCTTTGGGTCGCAACGTCCGTGGCCCGCCTTCGAGGAGGACCCTATGTCCTTGGATATCTACGAGTTTTGATTGGGCCCATCCTCCGGGGCGTTTGCTCTTTTCAAAGAGTAGGATCTGTGCAGCAGGGAATCTATAGGAGAGACTAAATGCAGCAGAGAGGCCCGTGAGTCCACCACCGAGAACTGCAATCTGCATGGAAAGTGGAGAGCAAGAACGGCGAGCGGACCGGGATGGCCGCGAGTATTTGGACGGTATTTGTGGATGTTTGTGAAAGGCAAGGGAGATGGGAGGGATGTTTGTTCGGCGTTGCATTGAGCTGACGATGGACTCGCCAAAACGCGCAGGCTCTGCAAATCCGCAAAATGACCCAAAACGCATAAAACTCGCCGTCCCTCCCCAAAACCAGGGCGCAACCCCAGTCGATCCAGACAATGCCCCTGGAAAACGCGCAGAGCTCGACCCCATCCAGTCCAACGACATCGCCAACCTTCCTCCAGATTCCACTGCTCCTTCAGACGACACTCCCAACCCCTCCTCCGTCAAAGTCCGCCAGCTCAAGGACGGAGAGGAGGAGGAAGGAGGCGATGTATCCATGGCCGATGGCGCTGAAGACGATGGTGACTCGGGGGAGGACAATGACGACGAAGACCCCGCCCAGCTCGAGGCCACACGTCTGCGATTAGAAGAACAGGCGCGCAAATACCTCGCGGCGCAAACCCACGAAGTCATTATACCCAGCTACTCTGCCTGGTTCGACATGTCCAAGATCCACCCCGTCGAACGTCGAGCTCTACCCGAGTTTTTCAACTCGCGCAACAGATCAAAGACACCCTCGATATACAAAGACTACCGCGACTTTATGATCAACACATATCGTCTACGGCCGACAGAGTATCTCACTGTGACTGCATGTCGCAGGAACTTGGCTGGAGATGTCTGTGCTATCATGCGCGTTCATGCGTTCTTAGAGCAATGGGGGTTGATCAACTACCAGGTAATACAGCCCACCTTTGTCTCACTGCCATTTCTCAATATTTTCCTCCAGATTGATCCTGAACAACGACCAGCAGCACTCTCCCCTCCCTTCACGGGTCACTTCCGTGTCATCCTCGATACTCCACGCGGTCTCCAATCCCTCCACCCTGGAACCCGCCCATCCATCCCAAATGCCAGCGGTACTCCCGCACCTGGAGCCGCCACCACCAACGGCAAGGCACCTTCTGCAACACCAGCCTCCCTTGAACTCCGTTCCTCCATTTACCAAACCACTTCCAAAGCTTCCCACCCCTTCCCTCATCTGAAGCTACCATCCTCGCAAACGGCGCCTCAGCCAACGGTACCTCAGCATCTCCTGCCCAACAACAAACCCATACCTGCGACACTTGCGGGGCTGACTGCTCGTTGGTACGCTACCATTGTCTCAAAGACAAGAAACTTGAAATTTGCGCCCCATGTTACCTCGATGGTCGATTCCCTTCGAATCTCTTCTCGGGTGACTTTGTCAAGCTAACAGCAACACCACCTGGCATCGCCGGTGCTTCCTCCGCCAACAACGACTGGTCAGACCAGGAAATTCTCCTACTTCTCGAAGGTGTCGAGATGTACGACGACGACTGGTCAAAGATCGAAGAACACGTCGGCACGCGTACCGCACAACAGTGTATCCGCAAATTCCTCGAACTACCTATCGAGGACCCATACCTTCAGACAGAGGGTAGCATGGGTCCTCTAAAGTTCGGCCGCATTCCATTCGAACAGGCAGACAACCCTGTTATGAGCGTCGTCGCGTTCCTCGCTGGAGTCGTCAGCCCAGGCGTCGCTGCCGAAGCCGCCAAGACAGCACTAAAAGAACTGACGGATGGTGAAGGCGGTAAGAAAGTCAGCGCAGAAACAAAAGAGGGCGAAGCAGGAAAGAAAGACGAAGACAAGATGGACGAGGACGCGCCAACGCATAAAGACCCCACAAAAGATGTTTCAGTGTCCGAAGCTCACCCATCCACCTCCGATTCCAAACCCTCCTCCCAAACTACCCACACCCTCCCTCACAGCGCCGTTCAACGCGCCGCCCGCCTCGCCCTCTCCGCTTCCGCAAAAGCAGCCTCCACGTTAGCCACCGCCGAAGAACAACAAATCCGCAATACCCTCGCAACGCTCATCAAACTCACTCTCACAAAACTCGAGATCAAGATGACCCAATTCGAGGAACTCGAGGAGATCTTGGAGGAAGAGAGGAGGAATTTGGAAAGCGCGCGTGTGGCGCTGGTTAATGAGCGACTCGGGTTGAAGAAGATGCTGGATACAGTGCGTGCGGAGGTTGTTAGACACCAACAGGCGCAGCAAGCTGCTACGTTGAATGGTGGACAACCAACGCAACAGGGTACTGGATTCTCACAGAGCATCGTGAATGCCGCCATGAATCCTGGTATGTCGTTGGGAAGCACAGGTCAAGGGACCGTTGTTAGTGAGGTGCAAGCCGGGCAGAGTTTGGAGGGAGGTGAGGGACCGGTGCAGGATGGACAGACTTTGCAGTTGAGTTGAAGGAGTGTGGGTCCAGTTGCGGTAGTAGTGTAGATTCCGTGCGTACTTTTGGGGTACTGGTGTTCTCCCGTTGTCGGTATATATACGATATTGGTTGACGTTGTATTACTCTTTTCTTTACTTTCTTTGATCGACTGCCACTTTGGCCTTTTCGTGTCGTGTTTACTTATTCTTCTGCTTGTCTCGAATAGTAATACATCGTGATTTCCTAGGCTGTATCAGCGTGTATGATACATCAAGTATGAGGATACTGTCCCTTACGACGCTGGAAATACAGAGAGCATAGCTACAGAACAACAGTAACAAGTCAATACACCCCAAACTGTGCGGTAAAATCATGCTAGAGCTGTAACAACTTAGGTGGGTCAACAATTGAAAGTGCTCGGTACACTCAAGAACACGTACTTCACTAAGGACCTTTTCAACCCTAGCCATGTCGATTTCTGCTTCAGCACCTTGTGACATTGTGTGCTGAAACCGCCACCGCTCGTGCGCCGCATGATCTCCATCCTCTTCTCGCCGCTCGTTCTCGAATCCTGCCAATTCCGGCCTCTGCAATATTTGAGTGCAGGTGGGTCGATCTTCAGGTTCTTTCGCCCAGCAGGACTTCATCAAGTCCCACATCGCATCATCGATCTGGTCGATATCTTGCTCTGGATTCCCCCGAGGTCGAGTTGGTAAGATGCCTCTCATTATCTTCTTTGTCGTTTGGAAGTCATTGCTCTCGTAGAATGGTTTCCGGCGTGTCATGATCTAACTACACTGAATGCGGTCTTCACTTCAAGAATTTAGGAGCGCCCATACCTCGTAGCAGACCATTCCAAATGCCCACACATCACTAGCCAAACTTGGATGGACGTCATCGTCCATCAATTCAGGAGCGAGATAGCGCAATGTATGACCATGCATAGTGCTGGCTGTCATTTGTGGTATTGTCTTGTCATTCCAGATAGTCGACAACCCGAAATCGGTAATACAAGCTCTCCCGGAATCGCTCACGAGAATGTTCTCCTGTGTCACTCAGGAGTTAGGACCGAGAAACGGCTGGGATGAACCAAAATTACCCCTTTAAGATCGGCGTGAACTATTCTTTCACCATGCAGATATTCGAGGCCGCACGCAATGTCATAGATCTTGGCACGAGAAGTCATAAGCATGCCACGGTATGGAAGAATGGCACTCACAAAAGGTTTGCGACCCACATGAGGGTTGGCTCGAAGATAGTGAACGAGGTTGCCGTTCGTCATCCAGGGAGACACGAGGCAGATCCGTCCGCCGCTCGCGTCATCAAGGTAATAAACACCATAGAAAGGCACAATATTAGGGTGATGCAGTTGGCCCCACAGAATCGCCTCCTTGCCATAAAGCTGATGATAGTTTAAAAGCACATCAGAAGAGCATGGGACAGAGAATCGGACCTTGAACATTTCTTCTTTCTCCGGTGCCTGAAATAGCCGTACAGCTTTCAAACAAAGGGTCTGCTTGCCATAACTACCTTGGAGAATGTCGCCAAATCCTCCGCTGCCAGTGATTGTTCTTGAGACAGTGATGCCTTTCAACATGTAACACCGAGGATAGAGCATCGAGGTTTCAGAGAGTTTGCGGAGTGTATGGAGAACATGCTTCCAGAAACCTGGTGCCGCAGGCCCTGATTGTAAAAGTGTCTGCAATAATAAATCAACCTTCATAGTACAAAGTGCGGCAGCATTCTATTGCTCACTGCGTATAAGTAGTCTATCATCAACTGTGCGTCATCGCCCTTCAGATCCTTCAATGCTTCTCTTCTCGTTTTGTCCTCCAGTATCTGGGTGAGCATTCCCAAGGGCGCTGTAGAAGGGGCCAGTGTCCAAGAACGCGTATCACAGGATCATCTGATATACTCACACAACGGTTGCATTATCATCTCCAATTCCTTCTTTACCTTCTCCATCGTTGGGCGCGTCTCACACGAACCCCAGCATCGCCCCATCAGTGCCCACAGATCATCCGTCAACCACCGCTCTACTGCTGGCCCAGTAGGGCGTCTCGGCTTGATTGGCGCCTTGACCATAGCCCGAGTGAGAGCCATATCCGTCCTGAACTCAGGGAGAGGACGCTTTCCCGTTATCAACTCCAGGATCGTCATAGCGAACGAATACGTGTCCGATTTTTTGGACAGGAGGCCTCCTTTGAACACTTCGGGCGCTAGCCAGCGTGTGCTCGCATCATGAAGTGCTGGTGGAAATATTGTTTTTCCATTGATCATTGTATAGGCCATTGTGCTGATTGTGCTGGTCACGTCCTCAAGAACCCTGGCCTTGCTAAAGTCGCTGACGCATGCTTCTCCCTGGGGATACATTATATTGAATGTTCGGCATTGAGCTTTGGGAAGATAGACCCACGGACGGTAAAACAAGAATGTTGCTCTGCCCGATATGAATCCTTGCATGTTCTAGCATATAGTTGGTAGGCTTACGCATTTTACTTGTTAACAATATAAGTATGTTGCCTTACTACGAAAGGGAACAGATTACACACTGTTTCCATGCACGATGTCCTTTGAATGAAGATAGCTCAAGCCTTCGGACGCTCCTCGTAGCTAGTACGAGTTAGTACCAGTTGTGGTCAATCAATGCCCAATGTTACTTGAATATACTTACTAAATGTATTCTATTGGCGTCCGGGTTCTTCTCGATGTACCTGATATCGTGATGTTAGAAGAAGATAAAAGGACTGCTGCCCTCACTCACTCAAGGACATTGCCGTTCTCGAGCCACGGGGATACCTAATATGAAGGGTTCGCTTCAGCCCGCAGCAGAAACTCGATCAACTCCTGACCATGTGTATCTGAGTCCCGATGTCGGTGACGATTCCATAAAATTGGAGTATGTGCTCGTTCTTGAGGTCGGACCAGATTTTGATCTCGCGGATGAAGTGCTGTATTACGATGATGAATTCCAGCTCAACAGAACATCAATCCGAACTTGGTGCTCCCTACTAACTTTTTGTGCTTTCCTGTCGTCCGCTTTTACGTTTCTGTGAGCCTTGAGAGCAACCTAATGAGATGGATTCTGTGAACAGAGATTCCAGCAGAGATGAAGCTACTTGAAGAACCTCTCTTTGCCCGAGCCAGCGACCCAGCCAAATATCACTGTAAGATCCCCCAGCAACTGCTAGATCACCTTCTTTCCTAATTTCTCCGTCTAACTTCTTGAAGGTGGGAGGAATACCCGTGAGGTCATGTAGATTGAGAAGACCACGTTGCATCTCGAGGTATCGTTGACTAGTGGATCCTTCTCTGTTCGGTGGCGGCGGCCGAGATGTTGGGGTGGCAGGTCGAGATTCGCTGTCATTGATCAGTAGTTGGTCTGAAGCTATTCGAAGTTGTCGCATTTCTCGTAATTGCTAGAAGTGAGGGCTTAGACTGCGCTTCTGCAAAGGACCAGAAGGACAGGAAGCTGACCTCGTGCCCCTCCTGCATCATCTCAACAGCAATGTTTTCCCCAGCCCGATGAAGCTCGACAACTCTCTTAAGCTCCTCTTGATTGGCAAGAATCTGTTGGAGAAGCTCCCGGCTTTCTGCATGATCCTGGATATACGATGTTCGGTTTTCATCTTGATCACGTTTCTGCGAGATTTGATTTCTAGACGGCGCATTGAGGTGGATGTGTGGAATTGGCCTTCATTGTATACGTACCTGATCTTCACAGATTCGGTCAGAGTAAGGACCACATGGAGAGAATGAAAGATTCACAGTGAAGGTTTGCAGTGTAATGTCAAGTTCCTGGCCCAGTTCTTCTATCCCTTTTTCTATGTCGCCCCTCCGCCCTGCAGACAAGGTTCCCAGGTGAGATCAGTATCGCAGGGTCATCCGATACACTCACACCATCGCATTGCTGGATTTAAATCAGCCCATTTCTGAGTATGATTCCGGATTTTTTCAAGGACCCTGCCCCCAGCATCATCCACGTTTATGCCTCAGCCCAGCTGATAGGACTCACATCGTAACCTCATCGATCCGCTCCAGCAGTTTAGTTCCCTCTAGACCCTGAGCCTCCTCCTCAAGTGCATTTGCCAGCTTTGTGCTCTTAACCCCAAGCATCCTCGCGTATCTCTGTGGTACTTGATAAGTAAAGACGGGATTGGAGAAGAATCGCATCCGCTCACCTTGTGTCTGGCAACATCTTCACAAGACTTCACTATCTCGTTGGCCAGACTCGCCGCAAACGGAACGCCGGCCACCTGAGCACCAGTCTCCACAGCACTCGAGACTACAGATACATTTCCCCGCACGTGCATGAAAGAATTCGAGAGTTGAAAGGATTGTAGGTGCTGTTTCTCCGGCGACGGATGGAGCTACACAGCAACGGTGCTAATTGTGTGGTCTCCGACGATGTCGTTGGGCGTCTAGCATGCCAGATGTATAGAAGCACGTGAAGTAATGAGATTGACGCATAGTTGACAGTGAAGACGGTCGTGGGAGGCGGTCTCCAATCCCCTCCAATCCCTCCACCCCGGACCGGCCCATCCATCCCAAATACCCAGTGGTACTCTTGCACCCGAAGCCGCCGCCACCAACGGCAAGGCACCTTCTGCAACACCAGCCTCCCTTGAACTCCGTTCCTCCATTTACCAAACCACTTCCAAAGCTTCCCACCCCTTCCCTCATCTGAAGCTACCATCCTCGCAAACGGCGCCTCAGCCAACGGTACCTCAGCATCTCCTGCCCAACAACAAACCCATACCTGCGACACTTGGGGGACAGGCTGCTCCTTGGTACGCTACCTTGTCTCAAAGACAAGAAGCTTGAAATTTGCGCCCCGTGTCACCTCGACGGCCGATTCCCTTCGAATCTCTTCTCGGGTGATTTTTTCAAGCTAACGGCAACACCGCCTGGCATCCCTGGTGCTTCCTCCGCCAACAATGACTGGTCAGACCAGGAAATTCTCTTACTTCTCGAAGGTGTCGAGATGTACGACGACGACTGGTCAAAGGCCGAAGAACACGTCGGCACGCGTACCGCACAACAGTGTATCCGCATATTCCTCGAACCACCTATCGAGGACCCATACCTCCAGACAGAGGGAAGCATGGGTCCTCTAGGGTTTGGCCGCATTCCATTCGAGCAGGCAGACAATCCTGTTATGAGTGTCGTCGCGTTCCTCGCTTGAGTCGTCAGCCCAAGTGTCGCTGCCGAAGCCGCCAGGACAGCACTAAAAGAACTAACGGATGGTGAAGACGGTAAGAAAGTCAGCGCAGAAACGAAAAAGGGCGAAGCGGGAAAGAAAGGCGAAGACAAGATGGACGAGGACGCGCCGACGCATAAAGACCCCACAAAAGGTACTTCAATGTCCGAAGCTCATCCATCCACCTCCGATTCCTGACCCTCCTCCCAAACCACCCACGCTCTCCCTCACAGCGCCGTTCAACGCGCTGCACGCCTTGCCCTCTCCGCTTCTGCAAAAGCAGCCTCCACGTTAGCCACCGCCGAAGAACAGCAAATCCGCAATACCCTCGCAACGCTCATCAAACTCACCCTCTCAAAACTCGAGATCAAGATGACCCAATTCGAGGAACTCGAGGAGATCCTGGAAGAAGAGAGGAGGAATTTGGAAAGCGCGCGTGTGGCGCTGGTTAATGAGCGACTCGGGTTGAAGATGTTGGATACAGTGCGTGCGGAGGTGGTTAGACATCAACAGGCGCAGCAGGCTGCTACGTTGAATGGTGGACAACCGACGCAGCAGGGTGCTGGATTCTCGCAGAGCGTTGTGAAAGCCGCCATGAATCCTGGTATGTCGTTGGGAAGCACAGGTCAGGGAACCGTTGTTAGTGAGGTGCAGGCCGGGCAGAGTTTGGAGGGAGGTGAGGGACCGGTGCAGGATGGACAGACTTTGCAGTTGAGTTGAAGGAGTGTGGGTCCAGTTGCGGCGGTAGTGTAGATTCCATGCGTACTTTTGGGGTACTTGTGCTCTCCCGTTGTCGGTATATATATGATATTGGTTGACGTTGTATTACTCTTTTCTTTAGTTTCTTTGATCGACTGCCACTTTGGCCTCTTCGTGTTGTGTTTACCTGTTCTTCTGCTTGTCTCGAATAGTAATACATCGTGATTTCCTAGGCTGTATCAGCCTGTATGGTATATCAAATCTCAGGCACCGTCCCGTACAACACTAGAAATATAGAGCATAGCTACGGAACAATGTAGTAGCAAGTCAGCACAACTCCACACTGTGCGGTAAAATCATGCTAGAGCTGCAACAACTTGGGTGGGTCAACAACTGAAAGTGCTCGATACACTCAGGAACACGTACTTCATTGAAGATTTTTCGAACACGGACCAAGTCGATTGATGCTTCAGCATCTTCCGACATTGCCTGCTGGAACCGCCATCTTTCATGTGCCACATGATCTTCATCCTCATTTTCGCGCCCGTTTCCAAACCCCGCCAATTCTGGCCTCTGTAATATTTGCGTGAGGCTCGGTCGATCTTCAAGGTCTTTAGCCCAGCAGGAATTCATCAAGTCCCACATTGCGTTGTCAATCTGATCAATGCCTTGTTCTGGACTCCCCCGAAGTCGGGTTGGTAAGATACCATGCATTATCTTTCTTGTCGCTTGGAAATCCGTGCTCTCGTAGAATGGTTTCCGTCGTGTCATGACCTAACCGCACTGAATGTGATTCTACTTCAAGGGTTTAAGAGCATTCATACCTCGTAGCAGACCATTCCAAATGCCCACACATCGCTAGCCAAACTTCGACGGACGCCATCGTCCATCAATTCAGGAGCGAGATAGCGTAATGTATGGCCATGCATAGTGCTTTCTGTCATATCTGTTACTGTCTTGTCATTCCAGATAGTCGACAGACCGAAATCGGTGATGCAAGCTCTCCCGGAAGCATTCACAAGGATGTTCTCCTGCGTTACTTGGGAGTTAGGACCGAGAAGCAGGTTGGTAAGCGAATGGAAAAGTACCCCTTTAAGGTCGCCATGAATTACCCTTTCACTATGCAGATATTCAAGACCGCGGGCGATATCATAAATCTTGAAATGAAGAAAGATCGGTCAAGTATCACGTAAGGAAGAGGAATGGCACCCACGAAAGGCTTGCGATCTACGAGAGGGTTGGCTTCGAGGTATCGAACGAGGTTCCCGTTGGTCATCCAGGGAGATACGAGGCAGATCCGTCTGCCACTCGTGTCATCGAGATAATAAATGCCGTAGAAAGGTACAATATTGGGATGATGGAGTTGTCCCCACAAAATTGCTTCTTTGCCACAAAGCTGGTGATAGTTTAATAGCACCAAGAATGCGAGGGAAAAGGGAACGAACCCTGAGCATATTTTCCTTCTCCGATGGTCGAAACAACCGTACGGCCTTCAAACAGAGGCTCTGATCGCCATAGCGACCTTGATGAATATCGCAAAACCCTCCACTATCAGTGATTGTACTCGAGACGAGGATGTCTTTTAACACGTAACACCGAGGATAGAGCATCGAGGTTTCAGAGAGCCTACGGAGTGTGTGGAGGGCGTGTTTCCAAAAGCCTGGCGCCGCAGGTCCTGATTGCAGAAGTGTCTACAATAATAAATCAACCTTCATATTACGAAGTGCGGCAGCATTCTATTGCTTACCGGGTACAGGTAGTCTATCATCAGTTGTGCGCTATCACCCTCCAGGTTCTTCAGTGCTTTCCTTCTTGCTTTGTTCTCCAGTATCTGGGTGAGCATTTCCAAGGGCGCTGTGGAAGGAGCCAGTGTCCGAGAACGCGTATCACAGGATCATCTGATGTACTCACACAACGGTTGCATGATCATCTCCAACTCCTTCGCCACTTTCTCCATCACTGGCCGTGTATTAAGCAGACCCCAACATCGCTCCATCAATGCCCACAGCCTGTCCGTCAACCACCGCTCCACTGCTGGCCCAGTGGGACGTTTCGGCACGATTGGCGCCCTGGCCATAGCCCGAATGACAGCCATATCCGTCTTGAATTCAATGAGAGGGCGTTGTTCCGTTATCAACTCCAGAATCGTCATGGCGAACGAATACGTGTCCGACTGTTTGGATGGGTTTTCCCCTTCGATGATTTCAGGCGCTAGCCATCGTGCGCTCCCTGAACTCTGAAGTGTTGTGGAGGCTGTAGTCTTGGTCACGTCTTCGAAGACTTTAGCCATGCCAAAGTCGCTTATGCATGCTTCTCCCTTGGGACATGTTACTACCGGACGTTTGTTGTCGGGCTTCAGGAAGCTAGACTCACAGACGATGTAACGAGAACATTACTCTGTTTAACATTAGCCATTACGTGCTTCGGCATATAATTGGTGGACTTACGCATTTGACTTGTTAACAGCGTAAGCACGCGTCCTACTGTGAAAGGAAAGATCACTCACTGTTGCCATGGACAATGTCTTTTGAATGAAGATAGCTCAAGCCTTCGGACGCTCCCCGTAACTTGTACAAGTGAAAGTCGATCAATGCTCGCGGATGGTGAGTGATCCTTGAGTATACTTACTAGATGTATTTTATCGGCATCCGGGTTCTTCTCGACGTACCTGATATTGTGATGTTAGAAGAAAGTGAAGAGGACTGTTGCCCTAACTCACTCAAGGACATTGCCGTTCTCTAACCACGGAGATACCTAATATGAAGGGTTCGCTTCAGCCCGGAGCGAAAACTCGATCAACTCCTGACCATGTGTATCTGACTCCCGATGTCGGTGACGATGCCATAAAATTGGAGTATGTGCTTGTTCTGGAGGTCCGACCAGATTTTGATCTCACGGATGAGGTACTGTATTACGGTGATGAGTTCCGGCTCAACAGGACATCAGTCCGAACTCCGCGCTCCCTACTAACCTCTTGCGCTTTCTTGTCGTCTGCCTTTACGTTTCTGAGGGCCTTAAGAGCAACCTGGGGAGATGGATTCTGTGAGTGGAGATTCTAGCAGAGATGTAACTACTTGAAGAACCTCTCTTTGCCCGAGCCAACGACCCAGCCAAATATCACTATAAGATCCCCCAGCAACTGCTAAATCACCTTCTTTCTTGATTTCTCCATCCAACTTCTTGACGGTGGGAGGAATACCCGTCAGGTCATGTAGATGAGGAAGACGTCCCATCTCGAGGTGTCGTTGGCTAGCGGGTTCTCCGTTCGGTGGCGATAGTCGAGATGTTGGGGTGTCAGGTCGGGATTCACTGTCACTGATTGGTGATTGGCCTGAAGATGTTCGAAGCTGTCGCATTTCTCGTGATCGCTGGAAGTGTAGATTTAGGATGTGCTTCTGCAAAGGATGGGAAAGACAGGAAGCTGACCTCGTGCCCTTCCTGCATCATCTCAAAGGCAATGCCTTCTCCAGCTCGATGAAGCTTGACGACTGTCCTAAGCTCCTCTTGATTGGCAGGAATTTGTTGGAGGAGTCCCGGGCTTTCTGCATGATCCATAGGATACGATGCTCGGTTTTCATCTTGATCACGTTTCTGCGAGATTTTATTTCTAGATGACGCATTGAGGTGGATGTGTCAAACTAGCCTTCACTAAGTACGCACTTGGTCTTCACAGATTCAGTCAGAGCAAGGGCCATGTATGGCGGAATGAAAGACTCACAGTGAAGATTTGCAGCAGAAATTCAAGCTCGTGGTCAAGCTCTTCTGTTTCTTTTTCTATGTTGCTCCTGCGCCCTGTAGAGAGAGATTAATGGCTGAGAACGCCTATCGCAGGATCATGACTCGGGTGGACAGCTTTCCTGTATTAAAGTCTGACAATTCCTTAGTGCGATTCCGGACTTTCTCGAGCACCCTGCGTTCTGCGCTTAGCATCACCCGCGTCCGCACTTCGGCTCGGTCGATGCAACTTACGTAGTGACCCGATCAGTAAGCTGTTGCATCTCAGCCATCCCTAAACCCTTAGCCTCCTCAACTTCCAGTAATTTCGACAGTTGTAGACTCTTCTCCCGGAGCACCTTTGCATGCTTCTGCAGGAGCCAATCAGTGAAGAGGAAACCAAAAAAAAAAAACGGACAGCGTCAACTCACTTGGCGCCTAGCAATATCTTCAATATCTTCGTAATGTTCAGCTATCTCATTAGCCAGGCTTGTTGCTAAGGAAACACTGGCCGGGGTTGAAGCAGGCTTGTTGGCTGGCATTGGGCAAGGCGAAAGACATAAGGCTGAAGCCTGCGTCCTCCTGTGTTGCGTAGACTTGAATAGTCACCAACTGACGGTGAAGGTAGTGTGGGATGATTAAGATGTCTTCGGGCGTTTAATGTCTATGCAGCGATCAGCTCGTCTAGAGTGAAAGGCTTGACACGGGGGTTCATGTTGTATTCCAGCGATTGCGTGTGGGCTGCATGTGCCTGCGGGAGGGCTCCAAGGGAGTCGAGTAAGGCTCAACACCAATACCAGAGGCGAATCCGAATAAAAAAGATCTCGCTGAGGGTACCATGGCTTTTGAGCTTTTGAGCTTGTGAGAATTGAATTGGATCTATGGAAGCCGATCCGCAGCGTTTAAAAACAAACAATTTCCTAAACCTTATCCAAGTTCAGTGACCGCTAAAAAAATTCAAGTCACCCAAACCGCGACCATTTAATGCACTATTTTCTTATTTATTTATTTTGGTGGAGTATGGGGCGGTCGCTACTAACCAAGTTAGTCCTTCTGCTTCGCTATGCGCGTTTTTGGCGCTTGTGATCTCCACTGCTGGGGGAAAATGCTTTACGCACGCTTATCGGCAGTGCGGTTAATAGTACATTATTTCTATTGATCAAATCAGGTTTGTACGGAATAATGATAACAACCACTGCCGACCATGCCAAGCTAGGTTGACGGCGATATAGTCGACTTCGAGGAGTATGCCTACATTCAAGACGCACTCCGACACCATCGGCAGGTTCTCGATGAAGGAGATGAAGAAACTGTGCTCGCTTGCAGCAGCATTCATGCTGTATGTTAGTGAGGAAGCACGAAAGGTCCGTGTTTACCGCCGAGCCCAACGTCATCACTACCCGACCTGTGCTGATCTCATAGCAAATCCACGCATCGCAACTCCCTAGTGTTGTATGAAGATCGAAATAATAGAGCCTTCATTACAACAATGGGGTCCAACACGGCAACATTTCAGATGATCCTAGATAGTGGCTTCAGCGAATTGTGGTTCTCTGACCCAATTACACGACAAGACATTGGTGCGGAGGCGGAACCTCGAACATCCCGCAGATCACTCGAGGTATCGGGTGCTCTTGGGTTGATCTTGCACTATCTGAGCTCAACGATGCATGATTGACTCGAGAGGGGACAATGACGACGAAGACCCCGCTCAGCTCAAGGCCGCACGTCTGCGATTAGAAGAACAGGCATGCAGATACCTCGCGGCGCAAACCCACGAAGTCATTATACCCAGTAACTCTGCCTGGTTGGACATGTCCAAGACCCATCCCGTCAAGCTCCGGGCTCTGCCCGTTTTTCAACCCCACAACAGGTCAAAGACACCCTCGATATACAAGGACCACCGCAACTTTGTGATTAACACACATATCGTCTATGCCGACAGAGTACCTCACTGTGACTGCATGTCGCAGGAACTTGGCTGGAGGTGTCTGTGCTATCATGCGCGTTCATGCGTTCTTAGAGCAATGGGGGTTGATCGACTACCAGATGATACAGTCCACCTTTGTCTCACTGCCATTTCTCAATATTTTCCTCCAGTTTGATCCTGAATGACATCCAGCAGCACTCTCCCCTCCGCGGGTCACTTCCGTGTCATCTTCGACACCCCACGCGGTCTCCACCCCGGACCCGCCCATTCATCCCAAATGCCAGCGTTGCTCCCGCACCCGGAACCACCGCCACCAACGGCAAGGCACCTTCCGTAACACCAGCCTCCCTTGAACTCCGTTCCTCTATCTACTTACCAAACCACTTCCAAATCTTCCCCGCCCCTCTCCTCATCCGAAGCTACCACCCTCGTGAACGGCGCCTCAGCCAACGGTACCTCAGCATCTCCTGCCCAACAACGAACCCATTCCTGCGACACTTGCGGGGCTGACTGCTCGCTGGTACGCTACCATCTTCTCAAAGACAAGAAACTTGAAACCTGCGCCCCATGTTACCTCGATGGTCGATTCCCTTCGAATCTCCTCGCGGGTGACTTTGTCTAGCTAACAACAACACCACCTGGCATCCCGGTGCTTCCTCCGCCAACAATGACCGGTCAGACCAGGAAATTCTCCTACTTCTCGAAGGTGTCGAGATGTACGACGACGACTGGTCAAAGATCGAAGAACACGTCGGCACGCGTACCGCACAACAGTGTATCCACACACTCCTCGAACTACCTATCGAGGACCCATATCTCTAGACAGAGGGTAGCCTGGGTCCTCTAAGGTTTAGCCGTATTCCAGCAGGCGGACAACCCTGTTATGAGTGTCGTTGCGCTCCTCGCTGGAGTCGTCAGTCCAGGTGTCGCTGCCGAAGCCGCCAAGACAGCACTGAAAGAACTAACGGATGGTGAAGGCGGCAAGAAAGTCAGCGCAGAACCAAAAAGGGGCAAAGCGGGAAAGAAAGACGAAGATAAGATGGACGAGGACGCACCAACGCATAAAGACCCCACAAAAAATGCTTCAATGTCCGAAGCTCATCCATCCACCTCCGATTCCAAACCCTCCTCCCAAACCACCCACACCCTCCCCCACAGCGCCGTTCAACGCGCTGCACGCCTTGCCCTCTCCGCTTCTGCAAAAGCAGCCTCCACGTTAGCCACCGCCGAAGAACAGCAAATCCGCAATACCCTCGCAACGCTCATCAAACTCACCCTCTCAAAACTCGAGATCAAGATGACCCAATTCGAGGAACTCGAGGAAATCTTGGAAGAAGAGAGGAGAAATTTGGAAAGTGCGCGTGTGGCGCTGGTTAATGAGCGATTTGGGTTGAAGAAGATGCTGGATACAGTGCGTGCGGAGGTTGTTAGACATAAACAGGCGCAGCAGGCTGCTACGATGAATGGTGGACAATCGACGCAGAAGGGTACTGGATTCTCGCAGAGCGGTGTGAATGCCGCCATGAATCCTGGTATGTCGTTGGGAAGCACAGGTCAGGGGACCGTTGTTAGTGAGGTGCAAGCCGGGCAGAGCGCTTGGAGGGAGATGAGGGGCCAGTGCAGGATGGACAGACCTTGCAGTTGAGTTGAAGGAGTGTGGGTCCAGTTACGGCGGTAGTATAGATTCCCTACGTACTTTTGGGGTACTGGTGTTCTCCCGTTGTCGGTATATATATGATATTGGTTGACGTTGTATTACTTTTTTTTTTTACTTTCTTTGATCGGCTGCCACTTGGCCTTTCGTGTTGCGACTACTTATTCTACTTGTCTCGAATAGTAATACATCGTGATTCTTAGGCGTATCGGCCTGTATGGTATATCAAGTCTCAGGCACTGCCACAATGGTGGAAATACAAAGAGTGCTACCATAGAACAGTACGCCAGTAGTCAGCTATTGACAAGAAACAACTGAAAAGGAGGGTCGTTTGTATCCTTGGTGACACGCTTCAGCGAAGATTTCTCCAACACGAGCCAAGTCGACCGACGCTTCAGCACCTTGCGACATCACATGTTGGAAACGCCACCTTTCGTGTGCCGTGTGATCTTCATCCTCATCTTTGTACTCGTCTTCGAGTCCTGCCAATTCCGGCCGTTGTAATAGCTGCATCTCATTCAGGACGAAGTGAATTTTGAATTTGTTTACTAAATGATATTCCCTAGCAATTCAACGGAATAGCGAAGTCCACCATACCGAACTGTCTCATTATCCGACATCTCCCCGAAACCTTATTCGTGCAACACAACATTGGTCCTCATCCCCAGACGTACTGGCGGCCCCAGTACGGGCTAAACAACTGTGTACCTAATTTCAGCGCACATTTGCCCGTAGATGTGATTGCACCAGCCAGGGAACTGCACGAAATAATAAGTTGGCTGGTATTAGTAAAGGTGAGGTCACATACCCTTGCTCGAGCTATGATGACAACCCGGTCCCCAGGTTGAAGAGTTTGGACAAATCCGACACCATTTCCAAAACCATATAAATTAAGAGGAGTGGGCTCGTCTTTGCCTTCCTTGTCCCACCGGTATACAGCAGAATTTCGGGTCAATGATGATGTCTTCGATAGGGAGGGACTGGAATGATACGTGTCGCAGTGTGCCCGGGATTCATGGTGAACGACGTTTTGATCCGACCAAATGACCGTATACTTCCGAATGTCATTACTGGCGCGAAGATTCCGCTGGACGAGCCAGGCATCGTCACGATGGGCGTCAGCCAAGGAAGGAGGTCGGACTCGGTAGTAGCCGGCAGCCATGAGCATTCTCTCCGTCGGCGAAAGCATCATTGGCTTGATCTGGCTTGAGCTAGCTGGGGATCCAACCGTGTGGAGACTGTCCCGAACGTTGTCCAAGTTAATAGGTCGCCATATCTCTGCCTCAAACCACGTCCATGACCCCCGATAAGGCCCTGCGCCACAGGAGAGATTACCTTAGTAATCCCATTTAAAGTTGAAGGAACTTACATTTTAAGCCGAAATCGCCACCCCAACCTTGATCATGGCTGGCTAACTTGAACGCCACTGTCTTGATTCGTCTCTCCACATTAACTTCGACACCATCAAGTTCAAGTTGGTCATCAGTTTGCTTCCTCGTTCTGACGAGTCGAGAGACATTGGGTATTTGAGGGGTTATTAGGCAGATATGAGACGTGCCGTTACTTGGGTCACCTAAGGTATTGGACCGGACCAGGAAACTTGAAAGACAAGATCCGGAAATTGTTGGCCAGTATTCTGCTTCATTGAGAATAGCATCTACCAATTTCTGCGGGATTCGCTTCACCAATGTATTGCGGACGGTGAAAACGTCCGACTCGGAAGGTATGTGGCCCTGTCGGTTGTTCGAGAACGTTTCCACAAAAGGACCTTGCGTAATTGCTCCATGCGGAGTAGGCGCAGGCTGTTCTTTGCCTAATGCGACTTGGCTGCTCTTGAGAAAAGTCGCCGCCGGGATGACACGCGAAGGCAAAGGAGCATGCTCCGGAAGCCACTCCAGGACCTGGTCAGTTGTGGGCCGACTACTTGGGGTATCGCTCCAACAGTCCTCCATGATCCCCCATAGGCGATCTGTGAGCTCTGGGGCCATCTGGTGTCCCGGTCGATCCGGCTTGATCCCACAAATCACCTTTGCAATGACAGCAATATTGGAGGTACACTTGTAGTATGGAACCTTTCCAGTGAACACCTATCCAAAATTAGCATAAAAATGTTAACAAGTGATGGCCAGCCTCGTGACGTAAGTCTTATACTAACCTCAAACATAACGGACGCCAAGGAATACACATCACTTGCACAACTTGGGCGCAGCAAGCCAGTGTCTGCAGCCTCAATAATCTCCGGAGCCATCCAGCGCACTGTCCCTCCTACTTGGGTCATTGTCTGGTGTGAGGCCCATGTCAAAACATCGGTGTTCATCACGGCAGACAGTCCGAAATCCGCAAGACACGCAGAGCCATCATCCTTGATGAGAATGTTCAACTTGAATTCGGTCAGACACACAGCCCAGAATGTGGCTAAAATTAACCCACCCCTTTCAAGTCGCCGTGGACAACTTGGTTTTGATGTAGATGTTGCAAGCCAGCGACAATATCATAGACCTTTGAATGCTGTAAGCCAGCAGTTCCGAAAACACATAGAGCTGAGGTACGTACAAGTGGCAGACGTGGCATACCAGGGTGAGCCCGCAAATATTCCTGTAAGTTGCCATTTTTCATCCATGGGGAGACAAGCCCAATTCGGCCGTTGTCGTCACTAATATGATAGATTCCATGGAATTGTAGAAGGTTAGGATGCTCAAGTTGGCTCCAGACAATGGCTTCACGAGTGAATGACTATAAGTCTAAAGCATTAGTGAGCCGACAGTTGTCGGAGTTTTGAACATACCTTGAGTGCGTGACCGATTTCAGATTGTTGATCAATCTTAAAAATTTTGAGACAAACTAAACGTCCTTGGTATTGACCCCTCCACACTTCTCCGAACTGACCCGCTGTCACAGGTAAAGGTTCACGTTGGATGTTGTGGAGCCTCAGCTGCTGAGGGTAGAGCCCGGATGCTGCGGACAGCCTCAAGAGTGCCGTCAGGATTGATTGTCGGGTAGCGTCAGCGACACGTGGAGAGCTCAGCAACTGAGTGATAGTGAGCCTATCATCCATATAACATTCAAATGGAGCACAATTACCTTCTGGAGGCGATCGACTATACACTGCGCTTCCACAGGCTCTGTCTGAAGCATACTCTTGTAGTGCTCCTTGGAGCAAAGAACTCGCGTTTGTAGATGCTCAAGAAAATCTTCGTCAGGATCTCGGGTCGAAGTCGAAGCAGTTTGTCCCGCTGCAAAGCCATTTAACCAAAGACTCGAAATTGATTTAGCAAGCTCCATACCGTTGTAACCACCCAGAGTCTCATCAGGCAACCTATGGAAGATGGACATGTCTCCGTTTCAGTACCATATAATTTAGGTACGATGCCACTCACAATATCGTGACCTTGACAGACGGCTGCTTCGCATTATACAACCGGACAAGGTCCGCTACGAAATCAAAGTAGCCAGCAACGGAAAGGTCGTTGGATCGTCTTATATCCTTGACAAAATCTTTGAAAGATGCATGGTAGAACTGCAGGGACTCCTTGCTAGCATGTTCTGGGGCAGGAACACGGAGAACCGAGTGTACCTTCTCGACGGCGCGGTAGAAAGAGGTCTGATCAAGACCTAGAATATCAAACATTACACTGACGGTGAGTTCAGGACCTGGACAGAGGGTACGGAGACAAAGAATATGCAGAAGCGTGGAACGGACACGGGAGGGGCTATTGGCGAGAACCTGTCGATACAGGTGATCGAGGGAGTGAAGAGGGTTGATTGTGTGGGGAACAGAGCGACCGCTAATGAATTGGAGGCAGATGTCCAGTTGGGACGTTGGATCGCAACGCTTTTTGATCTCAATAAACTTGAGAAAAAGTGAAGCCAAGGAGAAATGGCCCAATGCTGCGTTGGCAAGTTGACGGACATGAGCATCCGCAGGCCAATTGTTGGGAACGATTTTGGGGTAGCGGCGGCGAATGTCGTCGAATCCAGCGCAAAGGAAGCTGTGTACGTCTTGTTGAGCTTCCATGTCTTCTATGGACAATTCACATTGGCAGCATTTGACATTTGAATCAACACGCGACAACATCCGTTTGAGGTGCCACTCCGGACGACTGCATATCATCCAGAGGAGAGGAGAGCCCTCTCTCGATTGAGCGTAGTCGCTGATGAGTTCGATGAAGTTACATTGAGCTCGTTCTTCGTCGCACTGGTCGAGCCCATCAAGGATGATGAGCAAGGGATGCTCGAAGGTTTGCCGTGCGTGCAGTATTCTGAATGGTTCGACAATAAGCTCCCTAAATTGGGAACGAATATCCTTCTCGAGGATGGTGGGGTCATGGGCGAGGCGTTGGACTATCAATTCCCTATACGCGAGCTGCTGGGTAAAGAGTTGATACACGAGAGTAAGAATAACACGAGAAGGTTCAATGTGTTCGTTGAGCCGTGAGAAAAAGATGGCTGCGCCAAGGCGACCCTCCAGCTTGCTTTCTTCGGCAATGGTTTGCGCAAGTGCGGACTTGCCAGAACCAGGTGGGCCTAGGAGCCAGAAAATATTGTGACCGCGATCCGGACCTGCAAACCACGCAGATATTCTGGCTCTAATCCCCTTACGAGTGCTCGGGTGACATCTCGGTGGAGGATATCGAGCGGTGGAATCGACCTCGACTCCCGTGATCCTCTCTTGTTTGAGAAGACTAACGACTGGAAATATTTTAAGATGTTACTCACGAACGAATGGTATATATACATACCGAATCTCTCAGAATTGATTGTACGGATAAGTGATCTGGTGTCACCCAATGCTTGAGACCTGATCGCAGTCCTGTAAGTTGGTTGAACAGCTGATATCGAGCGGATTATTACTTTTTCCGTCGGACTCGTAGAAAATTCACAAGGGTGGTATACGGCCTTTGCCTTGTGGTACCAAGAACACTCGGAGGTCGTGTAGACGACTCGCCAGTTTCCCCAGGACGAGATAGAAGAATGGATTTAAACGTCTGTAGGACGGGCATGGAGAGATGAAAGGGTGAAATGTGAAGCGGAGTTACTTGTAAAACGCCCCGTGTATTTATACTCTGTGCATCCACAAGTGCGTCAGGTGCTGATGATGGGTACCTTGTTAAAGCCGTACGTATCATCGGCGTTTGCCATCGGAGGTATTTCTCGGGCGTGGTATGATACTAGCTAGTGTTCCCGATAGGGCTTGGGGATTGAGATAGCTATGGACCCCTCGCGTTGCCGCATAAAGGAGATCGTGACCACCAACATATTGGACTTGCCATGAAGGCATCCATAGAAGTGTTTCATGGAACCATTCCTACCAAGACCAGATTATCGCGAGGTCTGTGGGAGCACCAAACCATGACAGCCTTGTTGCTTACCACGACCCTCTGCTTCGATTACTCCCCGATCTCTGGCGTCTTGCACGATCGGATCCACGACGACCGTGAATGGCACCGGCCCCTGCTGAGCACCGATAAACGAATTCGAAGTTGTAAAGGCAGGGGGCTGTCAACCGAGCAATTCGGCTCTGCCAAATACCCGGGCTCGTGAGAACCCTTGATGAGAAGGTCACACCTTGGTCACAATCAAAATAACGAGGGTGAGACCTGGTGAGACTCGCGCACAAGGGTGTATGGACCCCGGCATGGATAAAGCAGTAACAACTACATGAACATTGAGGTTATAAGTGACATCAGAGTAATATTGGAGTTAACGCCATCTAACTCTTTTCGTGAGCGGCTGAGAGTCCGACGTAGTACCAGCTCGGTTCCATTTCTTCTGAGCTTGATGAAGTGTTGGGCCTTCTGCTTCCAAGATTGGGACTTGACCGTGTCCTCAACACATCGTTCTCCTCCCAGAAAAGATCTATAGCCTCGAAGGAAATGCCCAAGGTGGCCTCTTCCTCCTTTCGAGAAGTATACTGCAGACCACCGAAGGAAACCATGATCATCCTAATCTCCTTCTTTTTGTTTTGTTTCCTCTTTGCCTTCTCGATTTTCCTCAAACAAGCTTCTCTGTGGGTAACAGCATTCGCAGGATTCCCAGTTATTGTCAGTGGGATAATCTTAGGGCAGTTGTTATACTTGATTCCATCATTGAAAGTGATCCATTTTGGTTCGACAACTGGTTTCACATATTTTGTCATGACTCGAGGGAGGTATGGAATATAGAGTCGAAGTTGTAGACTATACAAAGTAGTAATACTTTACTAAGTGCGCACTACACGTGCATCAGCGTGACACCGAAGCGCCCAGACCCTATGTGCTGTACCCCACCCAATATGGAATGTCCTCACGAGGCCCCCCAGGTAGTTGGCAGAGCCGAATTGCTCGGTTGACAGCCCCCTGTGTAAAGGTAGCTCCAGAACCCGTCTCCGTTCCAGGAACTTGATGGACAATGTTGGTCCCATTTGCCACGACGCCAACCTCTTGTAAAAGTATGAGAGACCGCGAGAGGACGGATATGTGTGAAATGATCCTGTCCGACCAGCACTTTAGGCCCACAGTTGGAAGGAGCTAATTTCATTGATACTGCGTCTAGAAGTCGAAGAAGTCGAGCACGAGGTGGTGGTCTGACCAGCAAATGGATGAGTCAGGGTATATGTTCCGAAGTGTGCGTCAAAGCGGAACTAAAAGGGTGATCTTGAAAATCCGGGGCTCAGCTTCTACTTGGAGCTTCATGCTGTAGCTACAATCCATCATCGCCACATCAACACGCCCTCAGTCCCTCCACCACAATACAAACAACAATAACACTAACAACAGTGCTGCAACCACACCGATTATGACTACCAGTTCCGGTGCACCCACATACCGTATCTGTCTCGTCCCGCATCGTTCCCTCTGCTTCGACCCCGTCGGCCACGACTTTCACGAAGGCGATCCAGCCCTCCACACCGGCCATTTCACAGACCGTTCCAGCATGGGTCTCGCCCCACGAACACTCTCAACTCCGAAAAACTCGCCTTCCGTTCCAAAGTCGTTTCTCACTCCACTGAGATATGGGTCGAAGCCGGCGGCAAGCTTTATATTCAAGATACGAAGTCCTCCAGTGGGACTTTTCTGAATCAAGTCCGGTTGAGTGCAGAAAGTATGGAGGCAAGCCTTTTCAAATTAAGGATGGCGATATTCTGCAGTTGGGCGTGGACTGTCAGGGTGGTGCGAAGGGTATTCAATAGAGTATCAAGATTAGGGTTGAGATTGGGCGGGAGTGGTAGTCGGGGGTTAATGCTTCCAAGTGAGTCGACGCTTTTCTGTGGCTGGCTTTTTCGGCTGACGATGTGTCAAGTACGACGGCGTTTACAGCAACTTGCAGAATGTGGGGACTTTGTCAACCCTTTTTACCCCTATCTTCCTAACCCCTAACTATTCTTCTCCCTTTATCTATATTTAACATAAATTCCTTACTTCTAAATATAGCCCCAGTATAAAAGACCTGCATTTCCGTAGGCTTCAGCTAGACCCAAGAATACAACTAGACTTGGACGTTAAACGGTCACTCCCCCTGTTCTTTGAGAATCTCGTGTGTCCCGACTCGTGAAACACCTCACGCTCGCGCCACACATTTTTTGACCCTGGTCTTTTCATACTCACTCTTGCACCTCAACACTTGGGAAACCCTGGCTGCGGTAACCCATAGTATCAGCCTCTATTGCGGTGGTTAGTGCTGGGACTGTTTCACAATTGATGACCGTTGTTATTCTTGAAATCGAGTCTTAACATTGTGCTTTTAAATGTAAGGGGCGCCTATAATCATATCATAACAGTCGAAGTGGGGATTTTCCAAGCTGACATCTAAGCGCTCGGTACTCAGCACTTGCTCCCGGACCCCTAGATGCAACGTATTCACTTATTTCAATCATGGAATTCGTGTCATGAGCTGCTACCGTTCACTTGAAGCACTCGGGCGCTTTGCCCGGCGATACCCAGCTGTTACGAATGGCGCCTATTTAAACCACTTATAGCATGCATGAGGCATGCACGCTTCCTTCCCGCCTTCCTCATGCTTGGTGTTCTACAACACGTCCAGGTTGCCCTCGGGCTCGTGCAGGCAGCTGCCCCTATTGCTGGTCTCCCGCTCGCAGCTAGTATCGCCTCTGAGATAGCCAAGTCTTGCGAGGATGTCTCTAGACAAAAGGTGGGTGTGGTGTGGCGCTAACCCCCCTGGGTTTTGGTTTGATCCTGCTTTGGCTTTTTTCCTTAGGGTCGAGCCAAGTCTCTTGGAGAGAAAAGCACGCAGTTGGCGAATGCACTTCAAGAAGAGTCGCAAGGCTTGGAAGGCACCGCATTACAAAGACGCATTGATGAGGTTGTTGAGTAAGTCATCGCAGACTCAGAACGAGAACACCAAGCATTAATATGCAAGACAGTGTGTTAATGAAAACACTCAAGTGTACTCGGAAGTGGCGGAGCCAGAATCCTCTGATGCTATGGTGTAAGTATTTCATGCGGGAGCTTCCTTCCGTTCGCTTATAATCCATGTAGTTCGTCGAGCTGACATGGAGCGAGAAATCGAAAAATGTCATCAGATCTTGGATAACGCAATCACGACTTTTGGGGTAAGTCACTCTTTACACCGTGGCTCAACCGTCAACTGATACATGTAATCAAGTTGAGGTTTGGCGGTATTTGTGCGTAGTTTATATTCGTCCTCAAAAGCATTGTTTAGAAATCAAATCGCCATTCAACGGGAGCAAAAGGAGGCACGAGAGGAAGTCCAATACCAACATGCCGAGACTCGGGAGCTCCTCCTTAAAATCTTCGAGAGCCAAGTGGAAATGCAAAAGATAGTCACTTTGCATCAAGCCGGACAGCCAGTTGCCAGAGAGCTGATGGTGAATGGCCAAAAGGTGACTCTTGTGTTCGTTGATTTATCCACTTGTCACTATGCTCATGTCAGCTGCAATAGATGCTAAAAGAAATGCGACTAGAGCTCCAGGATTCAGGCCAGGTGACAGTCACCGGAGTACAGCGTTCAGGCTCCACTTCCTTATCTCAAATTTTGTCTTCGCCTACTCCAAACAAGCAGGTTGCCGCACAGCAATATCGCGAGATGCAACGAGGCCTTGCCATGTTACACCGCATGACGGCTATCCTTCCTTCTGACAAGGTCTTGAATGGCGAAGTTAGGAGACTAGATGACTTAGCAGTTGCTGGAGGGTCTTCTAGTGATATCTGGCGGGGCCTTTGGCTCGAGGAAGAAAAGGTTCTTAGAACAATATCTTGCGACTGACCTCGACTTATACAACGGGCACAGGTCGCTCTCAAAGGTATGAGGAATGTCAGGATTGATGACGAAGACGCACAAAAGGTTGGCCCATCATGATGAAGGCGTCGCATGTGAAGTTCACGAGCTCAATTGACAGCGTTTCGTCCGCGAGATTGAGGTGTGGTCAAAACTGGACAACCAACATATCCTTCAATTTTATGGCATTGTGACTGACCTCGGCGCACATATGCACATAGTAAGCACCTGATCCGCCAATCGCTTGGGACGACTCATAAAGCACCATGGTTAGGTCTCTCCGTGGCTTGAAAACGGCGACGTCCTCGAGTAGGTATGATGACTACGGTTGTTGTATTGTCCTAACACGAGTATCAGTTATACGAAGAAGCATCCCGATGCTGATAAGATGCGCCTGGTGAGTACACTTGATATACGTCCATGGAGGTTTTGCCAATAACGACGTCAGATACGAGGGGCGGCCGAAGGTTTGAAGTATCTGCACTCGCAAAATATCATACACGGAAATAGTAAGGATTGATGCCTTCCTTTCATTCTCAATGCTTACCTAAATTCTAGTCAAATGTGTAAGTGTAAGGGTCGTGTATGCAAATAGCCGTGACTGACATCAAACAGACTAATATCCTTGTCTCTGAATCTGTGAGTTAGGCCAAGCTTGTTGATGTGGACACTGAATAACGCCGTGGCAGGGGGACGCGTGTATTAGCGACTTCGGCATGGCCAAAGTCATGGAGGATGTGACCAAGACACCTGCCTCTACGACGCTCGCGAGGAGCGGCGGTACACGTTGGTTGGCGCCGGAAGTTGTCGATGGAGCTGTACCCTCGAAAGAGTCGGATACGTATTCAGTTGGCATGGCCATATTGGAACTGATCACAGGGAAGCATCCATTCCCGGAGCATAAATCGGATGCTGCTGTCATTCGTGCTCTTATGAGAAATACCCAGCCAAAGCGTCCCACTGATGCCGGCGTGCAGCGCTGGCTCACAGATGGTTTATGGTTTCTAATGCAGCGATGCTGGTCGAGGGACATTGGCTCTCGTCCGACGATGAAAGACGTAGTGACGGAGCTAGGGAGGATGTAGCTTGACTAGGTGCGATGTCGGGCGCATGGACACAAGTGCTTCGTTGATCATTACCCTTGTATTTGTGTATACGTGTTTCGCGATAGTTTTCATGTGCTATGGAATTCTCACATAAGTAACCGAGTCTAAGCCCAGCGTCTCGGGGCGACCTGCGCCATAAGCTGCACCTTTCGGCGGGTCGATGACGTAGTTGGTTACCGCATCTGTCTAACATTCTCGCTCACAGTTCCTCGGTCCGAACCTGGGTCGACTCGGATAATACTTTTCTCTTTGAAATGGCGAAAGGAAAAAACAGTTACAGGCATAAAGATAAAGCCCATATAATAAAATAGTTAAGATCCAGTTCAATGAACTATGTGGGTCCATATGATGGTTCGACGTGGGGTGTCCGTTCTTTTCGCCAAATTAGTAGAAGTACACTCTTTTGTTTCCTGCAAATTTTTGTTCATTGTTTAGTTTCACCGCCTTTTTCGGCTGTTGCCACTTGGTACGACGTGTATTGGTACTTGAAACTTTGCTCCTTTTCGAGCGAACTTTCAGGCCCTCCGGAGATGATCAGTATACTATTTTTCATTCGTCTACACCATTGCACCGCGTTATACCTCTGCTATGGATCACCAGGGATGTTGTCCAAGTGACAAATCACAATACAACTCTGACATTCATTGGTCTCTTTCCAAAGTTCGATGGTCATTTACTCCCGGGCCCCTGAGATCTTGCTGAGGTGGAATCCATCACTGTGATGCAGCAGCACTTCGTCCGCGAGATTAAAACCCTGGTCGGACCTCAAGAACAACCACATACTCTAATTTCATGGCATCATCACTGAGATCGGGATTTAGGTGCACATGGCCAGGAGTTGACCGAGCTTCTGCTGCGGGCTGAAGCGAACCCTTCATATTAGACGTCGCCGACCCGGTTGTGGGATATGAATGATGCAGCTTAAGCAGGAAGTCATCGAATATAAGTTGTGGCATAAAGGGACTTCGTTTCCTGCTTCCGTGTACGTACTTTCTCGAGTAATACCGGACAACATTCTGTTTCCGCTCAGCTCCCAAAACATTCCGGTGGCCGTCGCGCTATCACGAAGGATATCAACGAAACTTGGGGTATACAAGTGCAACAAGAGGACGTACGCACTCTTTGCACAACTAGCATCCCCTTCTGCTGCAGCCTAGGAAAAGCGTCGCGTAAACCTCAATGAATTCGCATATTCTCTTCGCAGAAAGGTGAGTGGTTGGACATATGCCCACCATCAAGTTCTGCAAAACAGGGAAATTGCCCTCTTGTGTAAGGATCTGATCGAGATCCTTGTAATCTGAAAACGCCAGCGAGGCCCCTTGTCAGAAGTCTTCGTCATCATTGTATTTTAAGCGATAGGTTTTGAATGCAATGTCAAGTTGGATGCGCATAAATGCGAGTGTCTGGCTCGCACTTGGGCTCTTCGCCAGTTTGAGCAGGGTATTGCCAAACCATTTCGCAGGATTGTAGACAGCCGGCCTCGGACCGTCCATGCCGTAATCGGTGTCAATTTGAATAATAGCGTCATATGTTGCGCCAAAATAAGATAGGTTCGTCAGACAGGTGTAGTTAACCTAGTCTAGTGTTGTCATAAGTTCCAGTACCAAGTCTAGATAAGTACAGTTGCCTCTCTCTTAACCCATAGCCCTCGGTGGAAGGGTGGAGCTATGGGTATGAAAGAGTATGGGTTGTCAGAGAGGTCCTACTATTAGCACCAATAAAAATCATTAAACTTTTTTAATATTCTTTTTGTGCTATATCTATGTAAAAGTCCATTTGAGATGGTTAGATGAGAGACAAATACTAATAGTCACGGAGTATTTGTTTCAACAGCCTGCAGTACAACTGGTCCCAGTGAGTCATCATCAATATTGCCATCACCACCATTGATTTCAGTGTTCTGCTGTGCCTACTTGTACCTCTTGTGGTTTGAGGATGGCTGTGTAGATGTCATTTCACCTGTAACATGTTTTTTTCTCAGCATGGTTCAACATTCTGGGGTGACATGTGGTTGTCCTCTACAAAACACCAGGTGTTTGAGAGTATGAAGGTCCTTTCCTATGGCCTCAGGTGGAAGGGGTGGGTGGCTTAGAAGTGTTCTGACTCAAAAAAGTTACTTCTACTGCTGTTCAGTGCCATCATTGACATATGAGACCAACCTTGTTAGACATCAAGACCCTGCTATTAGTCATGTTAATATAAAATTACTATATAAGTCATGGGTGCTATGGGATTTTGGGCTGGAATGCCTATGAGTTATGGAGTATGTGAAGCTATGGAGTATGGGTGTGGAACTCCTGCATACCAACTTGGTGGAAGGAAAATTCTATGGGTTACAGCAGAGTATGGGTTATCAG
>JAEUWS010000835.1:0-36414 GCA_018524945.1 Podaxis sp. C-F-92630
AAGTACAGAGTCATATAATTTATAATCTACATTGTTCTCTGCCCAATAGGGTGTTCTAGTAGTTGACATGTATGCATCTCTGCTGTATGTGTGGACTGGTAAAGTACATGCATATGATAATTATCAACTTTCACTGACCAAGTCTACTAGGTGTATAATACCACTTGTCATTTCTGACTTGACAGTATTATGAATCTGCATTCCCCACATTGTCTCACTAAGCTGATTAGAATCACTGACTGCTACTGAGCTGTTTTTTTATTAACCACTCACAAGGTCTGTGAACCACTTCTACTGAGATGACATATTGATCCCTAGTTAGGTGATCTCTCTTCTGACTCAGACTTTGCCTACTGAGGTCATAGCTGATCTAGGTCCCTGGGTCCATAGTGGCAGCTAAGCATACTATTGACCAAGATAGTCCTTAGTATTGCTTACACAAGAAAGGATCCTTGTGAGGAGGTGATTGATGAATGTTCTTCAATAATATAGTCCTGACTTCAGTAATGGTACTGAATCAATGGTGTATGGATGCTTCTAGTCAGTACAGTTTTCCCAATCTAGGTGCCTAGACTATACTACTGGATAGATCCTCACAAGGTACTGAGGTCACTTCTAGTGTGGGTTCATAGTCTGTTATTCTAGCCATAAAACTTGAATGTACTATAATCCAGTTATTGCTTTCATGGCTGAAAACAGTTTCAGCTGTAACACTGCACATACCCCTCCTGGCTCATACCATGCATGGAGTAATATTATCATGTTTCATTACATGGCAGCTTCCATTATTGCAATATACTAGGGCTGATGCTGTAATTGTTTTGTTCTGGGAGCAATTGTGGGTAGGGGTTGGATCATCAAAATACTAGACTTGTTATACCAGACATATACAAGGGAATGTTCATTGTTGCCTCAACTTATCAATTTCAGTTAACTCTCCCTCTACATGTGTTACATTTTGTTCTGCCAGTGTGAGGGTGGGTCATGACAATCTTGATAACTGTTGACAATGGTACTTACCTCTGATTTGAAAGCAAGGTTGGGATGACTCCTCGACAGGATGCTGTTGGATGGAATTGCTGGACTAAACTTTTGGGTCTTTCTGCCAGGGAAATAGGCTGCTGTGAATGTGCTCTTGGTAAAGCTCTGGAGTGGCAATTATGGTACCACAGTCCAGGCACCCCAACCTAGCAGATCCACAGCTGGGAAGTGCTTCCAATAGTCACATCATTGCCCAATCACAAAGTGAGAACAACATTCTTGCTCTTCCATTGACACAATTGCCTTGCCACCAGCAGTGGCTCCTAATACCCACTGGAGCCTCTAATGGCATGCTACATTGCCCATTCAAGCATTTGCCATGACATCTCACATCAATCAGGTTGGATTATCACAATACAGAATCCTGCAGGTAAATTAATATGGTATTCACTTGCAGCAATTGGTAGGAGCTTATCTTGTGTTATGTGTTACAGGAAAGGAGGCCCTTTGGCAGTGACTGACAGGTACTGGATGCTTGCCCATCTTGGACTGGTCTACTTCCCCAGGATTTTCAGCAAATCAGAGAAGGAACCATTGGGCATGGATACACCAAGGGTATTATTTGAGAAGGTTGTGGAGGAGATTAATGCAAGTCACAAGAGGTTGAGGTGGATGAGATTATTTATGGGTAAGTCCACCTCTTTCAGGGAATGTTGGCTTTTTGTTGTGGTTGTGATATGAAACATTGATTGACAATTCCTACTTCTGGATTGCATGATACAGGTTCATCAAGGTCACAAACAAGATGATGTATTGGCCAATATGGACATTGATGGAGGTGAAGGGGCATGTGACATCTAAGTATCCCTTCACCCCTATCATCAGTTGTTGTTATGAATCATTTTTCATACAAGTGATTTTTGGCAGTGCAGGTGGCCAACATGCTTGTGATATTGTAAATCTGTCACCTTCCTTTCCCTCTAACCACCACCATTGATTCTTACTGAGTCACTTGTGTTGGTTTCTAACATACTATGGGCCATTGAAAGAATTGTTTTCAATCCCTTGACCTCTCTGAAGTCCCTGAAACCCTGCAAACACCATGTACTTCAAGTTCATCATCAAACATGCCAACCACTTGGCAAGCTCTAGCAGATCTGAATTCCCCCTTTTCCTCCCCTCTTGTGAGACAAGCTGTCTGCAAATCCTCTCCAGTGAGACCCATGGTCCACTTGGAGCCCTCCACACTGAGACTTTCAGTCCAGTCTTCTCCCTCCTCATCTGACATGGAACTCAACATCCCTGTCTCTCCTCTTTCTCAACCCCCTGCTGAGCAGTCTACTCCCAAGGCTATTCCCTCTCAACTTCCATCTACTCCCACCCCTTCCAAGGATCAGGATGATGATGAAGACAACTTCTCCATTATGGTGACACTTGATGCCTTCTGTAAAGAAATTCAAAGTCTCTCTCATGAAAAAGTTATAGTGAACAGTGACCAACACACTTTTGCCACCCTTTGTGAACTTGTAGGTTCTCTTGAGGCCAAATGTGCATTTCTCAACTGCATCCCCCCCACATGGACCAATCCTCCTCCCCCATGCAGTATCACTGCTTTATTATTCAGTGCACAGCAACTGCCTCATGCCCACCACAAGCTGTCCCATGGAACAGCTGACTCAGCAATGACAGATGCTGACAAAGCATCTGCCCTAACCCCCCTTTGTCACAACCCACCCAAGGTGATGTGACATCACAGTCACAAACATGTGACAGGCCCAAGCCTCCCTCATGTGCCCCACCTCCATGTGACAAGGTCACACCCCCTCACATGACTCCAAACAAGCACCTCAACCAGTGCCCCCTCCCCAATCTTCCAAGTGTAAGCCTTATTACACTACTCATGGCCCCTCTAGGCACCAATTCTTCCTGAATGCAAGCACTGGTGACCTAGCCAGTGCATGCATCTCCCTCCAAACCTCATCACACACTTCAATCAAGCACTCACCTGAGCCAAGTCAGCACTCAACATTGACTCTGGCTGCTTCCACTCTGGCATCATTGCCTTCTCAACAGGCAATGTCCCTTCCCAGGCTGATGTCGACATGCTCAAAGCCTTGCTTCCCTCAACACTCAAAAGTGCTGACATCACCCTCCCCATCTCACAATCTTTCATCAAGATTGTTGATGCTCCCTTCTTCTCATCTGAAGGCTTCACCCTCACTTCAGACCAAGTCAAGGCTGAGATCTCCACCTCCCCCTTCTTCCCCCTTTCCAACATGCATCATATGTGCATTGTTCACAACTCTCCAAAGGCTGATTCTGCCACAGTTGTGGATTGACCTTATTGATTCTCAATGAGGCACCCTTGCTTCCTCTCTCATTAACAGGTGTGTCATGATCAATGGCATGTCCTGTCTTATTAAAGGTGCTTGCTCCCACACCAGTACACCTCAGTGCCAATGTTGTTGGCATTGGGGTCATCCTTCTGACACCTGTTGCTCCCCCATGTCCAGGTGTCCCCTCTGTGTGGGTCCTCACTCTGAGGCCTCACACCACTCTATGGCTGGGTGTTGCAAAGGCAATCCCAAAGCAACACCCCCCATCCCCCCTACTCCAGCAGGTTCACCCTGCCCTCATTTGTCACACTGTGTCAACTGTCATGGCACCCATGCTTCTAACAACTGCCAGTGCCCTTACTGGCATCATTGCTTTGATCACGACTGGATTCAAAGTCACTACTCTTGTGATGCCAAGTTGGCCAAGAAAACCCCCTCTGGGGGTTGTAAGGGTTAATTTGGTGTCACCATATGCCCCCCCTTTCTTTCCCCTGCTCCTTAGGCTGGGGTTCTGATCATCTTCTCTGACTTTTTCATTCATGTTGTTTGGGGCACCTGTTCTTTTGTGTTTGTGTTTGTGTTTGTGTTTTTGTGTCTCTCTTTCCTGTTTCTTTTATATAACTTGAGACTGCTATCACACACCCTTTTGTCATAGGTAGTACTTGCAGCAATAAACTTGGATTCAAAAAAAAAAGAAAAAATATTGCAAATCTGTTGGGTATCAGGACAATCTTGATCCACAGATATATTTCTATCCTGTCTGTTATGGGCTTAGGCTTGCTGCTTGGTGGAGACTGATGCTGATGTTGACTTGTTCTTACAGTGCATACAAGTCCAAGCACCTTGCTCAACCTTCTATACACAAAACTGCCCAGGTCTGCTAACGAGATCAGATAAGATGATCTGGGCAGAGTTTCAATGACAGGGCTTTGAGGATAAGAGAATCTATGTTGAAAGAATGTTGAATACAAGGTTTGAAGGTGCACATTCACCCTTCTTTGACCTTGGAATTCTGTGTTCAGTGAGTGTCATAGACATGGATACAGCACTTATGGAGGTACCACTCACCTACTCCTCTTCACTCCTCCAGGTGCACAGCATAGGCAAAACCTTCAAAAGCCTCAGCAAGTCTGTTTACATCAAAATTCCTGAGGTACAGTTGAACCCACAGATTGACTGCATCTCACCTGCTCAAGCTGACTCATGAAGACCAACAAGTTAGTCTAGTAAATGCATCCCTTCCATATATATATTCTTTCTCATGACATCCTCCTCCAGGTGAGAAAATCCTGTTCTTCAACATCCTCTTCCTCTACATGGTCTGTGACTCTAGAAAAGGGCACACAATCATCTCTTACCATGCACCCTACAAGTTCAGCCCTACCACAGCTCAAAAGCTGCACAGCCATTTCCAGCTTACTGGTTGGTCTGTCTACTGGTTCCAAGTCTTCACATGATCTAAGGATGCTATGTTCACATTTCTGAATCTGCTGTGGTACCCACTATATGCCTAGGACAAGAGTTTAGAGATGACATATGCACTCTTGGGAGCTGCCCCTTGAATAATCATTGATTGTTGATCAATATATCATGTAGGAATCTGAAATCTTACAAGATAACAACCTAGACTTTACCCCAGAGACCCATCACATCTGCATCCATCCTCTACACTGTACCTCCCCTTGAAGGTTTCCACAAGCAATCCAAATTTGCCTTGGATACATCATACCCACCCTTGACAGTGAGAGGTATTTCACCAAATATCAGAGTAAAAATGCTAGAGAGCTCATGGTGAAAGAGACATAGGAAACTTACATATTCAACCCAACAATGTGCAGACTGTGTCTGGTATGAACATCCAAGAATGGCTTCACCCCTACCCTAGGTCTGTCACTACTTCACAGCCACTCTCCCACTCACAATGACAATGATTTGTACTGTTGTTGCACTATAAGTCCAGGACACATGAACTATCTGTGATTGCACTCACACCTGAAGACTTCCAACCTTCCCCTGCCAGTATTACTGCCCCACCTCAACATATACTTTGTGCTATGGTCTAACTGGTGAACATGGATGTTGGTTGATTGCTGGTGGATAGAGAGATGAAATTTCAGTGGGCACATGATCAACAACAGGAGAAGCCCATTATGGAAGACCTCAAACTTGTAAGCCTTCAGTCACCATCTCTTCCACTTGACCACAAATGTCATTCATCATGATGTGGAGGACTTGGTTTTTCTGCTGTCTTTATAGTACAAGCAACAGGGATTCAATCTGATGGCACATAATGCTTGAAAAAGTGAATAGTTCTGCACAACCCAATTCTGTGCATTACCTTTCCAATTCACTTCAATGCATTGGCCAATGCTCATAAGACCTCGCATCCTACCAGGACCAAGCACTGCCTGAAAATCCCATTCCCTCTCTGAGTCCACAATGGCTCCCAGCTCAAAAGGGAGCTTATCACTGACACTTTACTCCTTGAAATAGAAAAGGGTGTGGAGTTCTGCTGGCCTATCATCAAATGGAAGATCCCCAATGCTCAAAGAAACACTACTTTTGGCATCATGTAAGTTGACATTGGATTGTGAAAGATGTTTATCCATTCCATGTTGGCAGTAATACATCCCATAAATCACCAAGTTTTTGATTCTGTCACTCAACTCTGAAAGTGATCCAGAATCATCAAAAAGTTGTTGTGACCATGCATATCCCAGGATGGAATGGAAAGCCTGCTGATATATGGCTGAGTCATGGTAGAAAGTGGAGGAATAAGAATATTCAGGCAGAATTCTCAGACTTTGCCTTCATTTTGTGTGTGGTTGATGCAGTGATCAAGGGAAATATGGAGAGGAAAGAAGAGAAAAAGGGCAGAGAGCAGGGGAAAAACATGAAGAGTGTGAAGGATGTGGAGAAAATCAGGAAAATCAAAGACAGGATATGAAAAGGATGACTGAAATAGAGGGAGAAACAGAGAATCAAACATATGAATGTTTCAATCTCACTCTTGCATGAAACAGCACATAGAAGGAGGTCAGAATATTGATAGGTATATGTTTGTCTTGCTTCAGTAGTTGTTGCTCATGTCCTACTTCCTGTCTCTAGTGGTCTGGACACTTTTGCCAATGGCCTGCTCCCCACCCCATCAATAGAAATCTAACTGCTGTCACCTCCACATGACATCCTGACCTCAACTCTACACTTTCATCTCAACCCATATCCATTTGACTTCACATAATTCCCTAGAATCAGTCAAGAAACAATGGACAATTGGTGGGATTTTCTCCCTGCTTGCTGTATCCATTTGATTCCATATAATCCCTTAGGATCTGTCAAAGAATCCATTCCATTCCCATAAAATATCTGAGTCCAGTGATTTGCCAGATTGGTATGTTGACTGGCAGTATCCTAACTGATCAAGGCTGCAAATCTAGTCCACTTACCATGATGGAGGCTGGTACAATGTTCAAGGATGTGAAATCAGCTGAGTGGCCCATAGCCACATTGAGTATGACCTCTAGGACCAATGCAGCTGTGTCTCTCACCCACATGCTGAGTTCAAACTCAACTGAAGTTGCTTCTCCACTCTTTGGCTCTTTTGGTCACCAACATCACTGATCTTCCATTGTCCCACTATTGTCCCACCACCTTCCACCCAATCTGCTACTACTGCTAGCCACAGCCTTTTCAAATCTGTAAGTTGCAGCCATTTGCACTTAACACATTGCTCACAATGCTATCAAAAACTTGTATCTCAGGTTTCATCTACCTGCACATTGAGGCTTTGCATATCACTCGATCATTTCAAGTTGCCAAAGTTATGCATTGCCTTCCAGCACCAGTGGGTCCATTTGGGTGAATCTATGGTTCAATGACATGATATCTTTCCACCTTGGTGGCATGCTCAATGCACAACATCTGCAAAGCAGAATAGATGGTGAGACAGGTGTGAGTGGTGTTGAATCTTGAGCAAAGATAACTGAATGGACTCAGGGTGCTTTGGATAGTCTATGACAAAAACATGTGCATTTTCTTGATTTCTTGAGCACTCTGATAACCACCCTCCCATCTCCCTGCCCTCCCCTGGCATACCTTTCTCACCCCCTTCTATGAACTCTGAAGATTACATATTATTCAAGTCCACTTCACCTAAACTCTTAGGTCTTCCCATGGGGGAAATTGGTTGCTTTACAGGTTGGTGAGACCCTGGTCTGGACACTATGGATTCACAACCAACAGGGAAGTGTTCTTGATGTGTGAGGAATCAGCTTCACAGATAATCAGTAAGATTTTCTCTCAACTCACTGTACACACTTAAAATCTCACACAATCCTCCAGAATCCACCAAGAATCTGTTTCATTCTTATAGAATATCTGAATCCATCACAAAGCACCATCTTCAAATGTTCATGACTTCTGGCATTGGATGGCTGAGATTCTGTGTTTATATGCTCATTTTTCAGTCATGGTACCTATTCATCAAGACTTCTGTTCAATATCCTGTTGCATTTTTCTGTGTATTGTAAACATGATGTGATCCAGTGTCACAGTTGAATTTCAATAAACCAGCTGGCTTACCAAAGCCACAATGTTACCTAAATCAATATTTATTGAGATCTGTGGTTCATGATAAATTCACAATAAGTATTTGATCTGACAGTAGGTTTACTAAAAAGTTAATGAGTTCTTGATTTTAAAAATGTCTTGATAAAACACATGGGATAACAAAGCTGGATCTTATAGATATTTTGTGAAAGTTTAATTCAATATTCTCAGAATTATGAAACAATATCCCACCTGACTTATCAAATGTTTTCTCACAGTAGCTTTTTGATAATACAGCTGGATTACTCAGTTCAAGTTTATGATATATATTGGGTAATTACTCAATAATACTACTGGTTTACTGACTCACTGGCCCAGTGTATAGATCACAGACACTATAAGACAGACAAACAGAAAGAACACTCAAAGGAGACTTGGCTTCAAGGGCAGAGAATGGAGGCTTAACACAAGGTTGAGAATGTATAACATGATGTTAAGATTATACTTGCTATAACTACTACATTTGAGCAAGTTTTTATGGAGTCCAAGTACCTACAGCTACTAGAAGTGGCAATAGATCAAGTTCAACATATTTGAGACAAAATGAACAGCTGGGGCAAGGGGGAAAGGGAAAGTGACACAAATATAACAGAACTGTAGTAAAACTATATCTGTGCTAAGTCCAGTTAAACATAGAACATAGGGGGTAAGAATAGTCTGCATCATCTGCAACATAACTGTAAGAATCAAGCATCATCCAGAAATAGAACTTAGAAGTGAAAGTTCCATTCACAAGTTGTCATCACACAGAAAGTAGATACCACAGTACCTAGACACATTGCCTACCATTTTGCATAATTCCCAGTCCATAATCTGCCTAAGTTCAGCAGTCTTGTGCCACAAAGAGTTGAGCATTCTCTGCATATGCTCCAACTCATCTTCCTCAGCCATCTTATGTCCTCAGTCATCTTGGTCTCTTCAATATTCATAACACATACATGAAATGGTATTGAGAGGATTTCCATATTTTTTTGGCCAGGCTGTCAGCATAATCCTTCAAGGGTTTTCCATATCCAACCCTGTCTATCAGATCTGAAATATCCACATGTACAGCCAGTGTCAGCTCCTGAGCTGCCTCAATTATCCCAAGAAGCATGACAGTTATCAACTCTGACAGCCTATTAAATTACATAATAATGGCATCAAGGTCCCCATCATCCTCCCCTCCTCCAGCCAGAGCTTTCTTAGCAACATGTTATATGCATTTTCTGAACACTCTTTTCAGGTTTTTGAGAGCCTATCATCCATAGACTGCTTAAATTCACTGACAATTAGTGACCAGTGGCAGCTGGTGCATTAGCACTCTCTTTCCACATTTGAGTCTTCTGTCTTTCCATGGTTATGAGGTTGTTATAGTGAGGCTTCCTCAGTCTGTAAGGAAACCTGATATGTATCTACAGATCATATCAAAGGAAACTTCTCATGTACTTCCAGATATTTACCTTCAGAATATAGGCATTATACAACAAGGTCTATAAACTTCTAGCAAATGTTCTAGTTGTACACTAGAGTCTTTATCTCAATAGAATGACTTATAAACTGAGAGCAATTTAGAGAGCTTAGTATAAGACTTATAATCTGAATCACTATAGTTGATAAAGACTTCTATTGAGTCTCCACCTAACCAAGTAGAGATGATAGTTTCTACTTGTCAGTATTGAGGGGTTTACATGCTATAGGTCATGTACCTAAATATATCTACTCTAAAGACTATCTGTAGATGTTGTGCAACTTCTTGAAAAGCTTCTAAGATTAACTAAGCTTCTTCAGGTACCAAGGCTCAACTCAGAACCTAACTCAGGAATCAAAGAAGTTTAATAATTCTAAGATTAGAATATGAAAACTTCTTTGTGCTTCCTGATGGAAAAATCTTATTAATTATAGATGCTTCTTTAGTCATCATCAGGACTAAGAATAGTCAAAAACTTAAGAAGTTGAACTGTCTTTTATGAATAGATCAACTATTTATAATCAAGTCCTAAACTAAAGAGATTACAAACATTCAGAAGTCATAACAATCTGAAAGATACAAGTACAATTCATAAGAAAACTAGTAAAGAAAAGATTATAATTGCAAATATAGAAATATTCAACTTTTGATGTAAGTTCATAACAGAGGTAGAACATGAATGAGGGCATGCTGAGGGGGGAACAATTGTTGGGAAATCACATCATGTCACACAATGGACTGTAATTTCAATCTCAAGTTATCTTACACTATTCATCATTATGAGTATATTTTCAGTCTCTGGTACTACAGTCCCCTTAGTTGCTGGCTCCCATTTCAGAGATGTCTAAGGGTGTTTCATCATGTGCCCACAGACAATTTGCTAGCCACTTGGCATTCAATACATACTATTGGTGGCCTGTATCTAATGTTGTTGGCAATTGTTTTCTAGTTTGCCACTAGTACTGGCAGAAATAGCAATTGCTGGCAGTGGGCAGAATGTTGGCAGCAGAACCTGGCAAAACACAGGTGGCCACCCCCATGTTACCCCATTAGATAGAGTAGATTATTACCTTATTTAATATTATCAGAATCCAAGCACCTGATTCTCCCCCAGCCATGGCCACAGGTGGCTGACAGCAACCTTAGATCTTTACCCAGAACTTCACACTCCTTCAATGACATGAAAACAAGTCAAACTGATATGAATGGCAGTGTAGCTATTGTACTGATGAGAAGTCACCCAGGCCTGAGAGTGCAAATCTATTCATTGGAGGAGCAGGAGAGGGTGATAGTTGGAATGTTTGTCATATATTAGCTGTAGAAGGGCTTGGCAAGTGATAGTGCTACAATGTATATGTCAGAAATCAAAGACAATGCAGTGATACCTCAAACTGTTTCACCATTTATTGCCACCCCTGGCAATTGCTGTTTTGCCAGCAGTATATGGCAGTACCTTCCAAAATCAGTTCTGCCACAGTCACTACCCATACCTCAGATGGGCCCAAACCTCGGATGTCACATTGGTCACAACATGCCCACCAGCTCATTTGACAGGGTGAGCTCAGCAAGCATGACAAAGCATGACTTCGAGCCTGCAGCTGCTCTCTCCATCCATCCAAAGTCTCCTTAAATAAATACTTGCACAGTACACAGAATATGTGGGAGGTGTATCATATAGAGTTTCAGAAATTTCATGGAGTATGAGGCAAGATACAAATGTTCATACAAGGTCTGGGCCTATACAAGGTACAAGCCACCCATAGTATGTCCCTTTGGCCGAAGGTGAGGGACAAATTTCATGATCACATGCAAGAGATGTGTGTTTTTGGCTTGTGGAGTCATGACTCACCTGAGACAGATGAGGATACAAGGGGCCCATGGAGGGTACCATGAATCCCACCCCCGAGTCGGAACATCTGGATGAATCAGCAAGCCTCACGTGTTTGGTCATAGAGAAAGGAACAATAAAAGAATTCATTAACCCCACAAAGGCAGATCACATAGTCTATAATCAGCCAGCTATTGTTTTTAGGATCCATTTATTGTCTTCATGGGTACCATCTGTATACTCATTGATTTAGAATGCAGCATTGAGAATATGAGGTCCATGGAGCAACCCATTCAATCACAATTCATTCCACCAATCAAAAGTTCCAAGGATGGAAAATCAGGGAGGGAAACGGAGTCAGCCTGTATGGGGCTCATTAATTGTGATTCAATGATTGGGATCATGGAAGCATCCATGAACACCACAAAGTCTTCCCTGTGTTCAGAATATGGGAGGCCCTTTTATTGAGCGGCCTGCAAGTGGGCACAGGAGTGGGCTGCTCAGTTAATCATCCCTTCATCCCAATCATGTTAAATTTATTTTATTAGTATATTGACATTCATGCTATATTTGGCCATGAAAGGATCTATTTTCATGCTGCCTTCCAGATACATATATTCCAGCCAGAATCTGCTTTGAACATTGGCTAATGCTACCTAGCTTCCACCTACAGTCCAATTGTTCTACAAGCTGCCATTTGTTGTGAGATGCATTGTATGCACATGTTGTGCACTTAACCTTAAGGTATTTTGCTCTTTCTTGTTTTCTTGCCATTTCTTCTGCCTTCGACACACTCCAACCACACCTCAGTGATATTATCTTCCTTGGCATTATTTACCATTGTCAGTGTTGTGGTTGTCAAACTTGAAGTTTTATGCAGCTTGGGCTACAACATAGCACAGAAAACCATAAGTAAAGTTCATGATGGATTGAAGAACACAACTCAGCAGACTTGGACAGAGAGAGGAAAGAAAAGATTCTCTGATTTACAGGGTGAATAGGTCATACTGCGCAAATATCAGACAAGTTGGAATTTCATGGTGAAAATACAGAAGGCACTGAGGGTAAGGAGTCCAATCACGAGATAGGTGAACTTCAGCAGCCATGATCTCCAAGGAGTGATAGAAGGCATAGGTACATTGATCTCCACCTATACACTAGTCAGAGAGAGATTAAGAACAAGGCATTGCATTGCTCACTTTGTTGCTCCACAATTTAATGTCCATCTGAGGTTGGCTTGGGTCACTCATAGCAGAGGCAATTTGAGTTTCGTCCCCATGAGTATGTGACTATTGGTGTTGGATGCATATACTTCGACTATAGGTCAAGGAGAATACTCACCTCCACAATCTGAACCAATGTAGCAACTTTAGGGCAATGTCAGACATGACTAATCCTGATTATTCACAAAGAAGTCTTACTTGGGCCATGATGAAGCTCCTGCAACAATGCTCCACTTCGCTGATCAAATATCTGAATCAATCCATCATCACTTCCAACAATAGCTACCTGACCATCCATCGCTGAAGTCACAAGAAGGGGTACATTCTGTCAGATGTGCTGTCAGAACACTCTGACAGGTTTCGAGGGGGGAAATGTGTAAACGTCAACCCCATTCAATAGGTTTGAAACCAGAAGGGTATGTTCACCTGGACTGACAACAGCATGACCACTGAGAAACTAGTAAGTAAAATGGCTGGGTAATATCATATTCTCTTACATCCTCGTTGGAAGCATCCAGCATGACACTGTCTTCCAGGGACTAAGTTTATAAACAAGTCTAGTAGCACAAATTAGAGGGGTTTGATACATAAGCAGGAGGCTTACATCTCACATGTCTCCAGGAAGCATGCAATTACTTTCTTTCCATCATCTAGGAATTCAACGGAGTGAGGAGTTGATGGGCAGGTAGCCAATTTCACAAAAAGGGACAAACCACCTACAGCAGGGTGATCAAAATGAGGGAACAGAAAAAGAAATAAGTCTTAATTACCATCAGCATGCATATCCCATACCTTGACCTGTCCAGAGCCTGCACTTGCTAGATGGTGTGTCTTCATGTCGAATGAGAGGGCTTCAATGGCATGTTCATGAGAGCTAGTCTTGAAAATCAATTCAAAGTCATTCCGTCCCTTGACTTGTCAGAATATATGAATGGAACCATCTGTGCACCTGAAAATGATGAACTGAATTGTCCCATCACAGGTAGACTGGAGCCACAGTGCACTGCAGATAGCACCATTTTTGGGTACACAAGTTGACCACTCCAGTTCACCTGATTTGATGTCCCAGATGACCAACAAATCATCACCTAGCATTCAACAGGAATAAGTACAGGAGTGGCTGTGAATGGTGAATGATTTCTTGACATACCTCCACTCAAAAGCTTTGAACCATTGCAGTTAAATTTCAAAACATTGATTGGTTTTGAGTGATAAGCCAAAATTTTTTTTTCATGGAACTAGTTGATGAAAGTTAGTGGATACACTGGAGTTTAGTGTATCAGGCTCATGTGGAGAAAGGCACTTGACATCATGAACAGGAATGGACTTCCAGCACATGCCTATGTTGTCCCTATGATATAGAAGTCTACATTATTGTCATTATAGTATGAGTAAAAATAATCCTGATTGAATCACCTGCTCATCATTTGACACTATTGTTATGGTACCCACTCATTTAGGGGACCTTTGATCATGAGCAGTGACAGATAATAAGGCCCACCCCACTCAAGGCACAGCTTCATACCAGTCACACATTGTGACACCCCACTCAATAAGTGAACTATGATGTATCCATCCCAACACTGACAGCTTCTGGGTAGATCTCCTGGGGAACAATTAGCAGGAATAAGACAATAGGCAGATGGATACCCACTTGAATGATTGGTTTCATGATAAGGTAGTCCTTCTCCCAAGGTGCAGATATTGCTGCATGAATGATGGTTGAGCTGGGTAAGATTTTGACCACAGTCTCCGTCTCCCTGGACCAGATCCCAGCTCCAAACTCATGGAATTCATTCAAGAATTTGAATGTTTTCTCCACTCAGTGCCAATGAACTGCAAGCAGAAACTCCGAATGAGAATTTGGCACAGCTAAGGTGGACCAAATCACAGCTGGGACCAATTTCTTGCATCTTGGACAATAGAAATATATGTGACTGTTTCGCTTCGACCTGGAAAAGGTCAAGAACTCCTTTCCGTTAATGAGACACCTAGAATAATGAAGAACACCCTGACTCTCATATCCCCACACTCGCAATTGTTCATGTATGTTGTCATCAAGCTGGACCCCCCTTCCCGTTCCAATCAGACATGTCCTATTGTTGAAGGTGGTGAGGTCATTTGAAAGGGTGCCAACTTGTTGCAAGGGAAAGCAGCTGTTGAGGATGGCTGTTGCTGCTTGAAGAAGATCGAGGTGTTGTGAACCAAGTCGGCTGAGGCTAATGTGGAGCTCTGAGGCTGCACAGAAAGTATTTAAAAGTGTAGTTTCTAGTTCTCCTGTTGTGATATAAGGAACATCTACCAGAAGAACAAATAATGAATGCACCAGTCTTGAAATTGCTGTTTAATTTCTGCAAATGGCCAATGAGTCTTTCAAATGGAAACATCCACCATCCATGCATGGAACCAAACAGGTGAAGGTACTTGTCGAGGTGAAGGGCATTATGATGAATGGGATGAAGGTCAATGTTAGGCCAGATTTTGCAAATAGTTTGGATATATGTGCTCATAACCTCAAGATAGCAGTCAGTGGAGGCTGGAGTGATAATATGTGAGGTCACGTAATGGATAGCTATGGAAAGAAGGAGTGTGCTGTGTATGGCTAGCAGCCTAATATCAGAACATTCTCCTGAGCTAGCAGGAGCAGTGGCCCACATCCTCATCAACAGAACTGGCAAGTTGAACTCTATGCAAGCTTGCCATTCATCAGCCTTCAGCTTTCCATGAGTAGCAGTTCCAAAGTTGGATGGAGGTTGTGTTTTCCATGTTGGGTGCATCACAGAAGTAATTCCCTGTTGGATTTGTAGGAGGTCATTCAGTGAGATAAGGGGATCAGAGACATTTGATTCATCTGATTCCTGGTCAGGAGGAAGGGAGGGAAGGACGTCGTGAAGGGCATCATTGGTCATGTGGTTGTTGGTTGTGGCAGCTGGAGGCGAAACTGATTGTACTAGGTCCTAATGGACATTAATCAATAAGAAGTGCTCAGACTAGATACATATACTTACAAGAAGTGCAGAGATGTAAGGCATTTTCTTGGGCCGCCTGTCATTGCAGCGAATCCAGAAGAGTACTCCATGCTCCTGGCATAGTGTACGAAGAACTGGAATAGAGAGATGCTTGAGTTTTGTTTTAGTTGGATTGTCTTGAAGAATCTGATGGGCGATCCAAAGCTCCTTCTCTCGAGGGATAGCACACTGGAAATCCTCTTCCCCCATTGAAGACTCCTCCCAATGTATCCCAATGATGACACGAAAATGGTGTTTCACGAGCCCAAGGAAAAGGTTGTGCGTGCCACATGCTTGGTAGGATCCCAGTATGGTAGCCGAAGGAGCTCTGTCCAGTGAATACCTTTCTGTTTATAGAGCTTGGCACAGTGGGATTTACTGGGTGCATCATGCCATGCTGTTGCTGCACTGTGAAATTCTGCGAGGGTTACAGGCTGCCAAGCTTCTGTGGTGCAGTTGGTGTTGTTAATATCCTTTTTGAGAAGGTGGCAGAGATTACAAAAACAATTGGTGGAGTGAGAGGCACTACCAGCAACTTTACGTGATCCCGGCAAGTCATTGACAATGAATATAACAGCTTCCCATGAGCGTTGTCCCTCTGGATGTTCATATGTCCTGCTGAACCATGTCCCTTCACAATAGCAGGTGATGAGGACATTGACAAGCTCTCCCAGGTAAGGATTAAGCCCATCAGCCAAAGGTTGTTTGGGACCAGGGATGATGCCTATGAGATATATATTTTCCAGTTTATAGCAAAGTTCAGGGGGAAGACTGAGGCAAACCATGGTGAGAACACCACAGGATGCAGATTTTCCCACTCCTTTATTATGGAATGGATTGAAGGCATCATAGCACAGACTCCAAACCATTCAAATCTTGTCTTCAGAGTCGACGAAAATGTTGCCATTTGAATCATGAAATTCTTGGATTCCTTGACTCTGAATGACATCACGGATGGCATTGCTTTGCCTTGAATCACGATTTGTCTCTCAAATGGCTGCTTCAATACTGGGATGAGTATACAGTGAGGCAAGAAGGGCCATGAAACTTTGCATTGTGTATGGGCAGATTGGGACCTGGATGCTGAAACCATCCTGAATGCTGAGTTTGCAGAGTCTTGTACCACAAGGCTGGCAGCCAGGAAAACGGGTAAATGTACAATGAGATGGATAAATGGTGTGACCATCCTGGACAAGCAGAGGATAGAGCGAATTACATTTAAGGCATGTTGCATAGGTTATGGTTATTGGGGTGAGATGGAATTTTGCTTGTGCAGCGCAAATGTCATTTGGAATGGTGTCGAACAGTCTCTTGCAGCCAGGATCACTAATGGCAGATTGCAAAGCCCACTTGGTCATTCAAAGGCAAAAATTGCTCACAAAGTGGGAGCAGGAAGCATGGAGGTGGAGTGCAACAGCTAGATATAGGACAATGATAATGCCAGGGTTGGCTTGTCGGAGAGGATGGTCAAAGTAGCGATCTAGAATGGCATGTTCAATGGCACAACCTTTGAGATTCTGGTGAAACACTCACCTGTGTTGTAGGTTTTCGTTTCTTGATAGGAAACCACAGGCCAGCCCCATATCCTCCACTCGAGCAGCAATGTGATTGCTTGAGCAATCTGTAAGCATCCTTGTATCAGATTGGCGACACTGGTGTTTCCCCAATTAGGCATTCCCTCAAGGCAAAGACATAGGTTGTTGAACACCTCCAGTTCTTGCTGGAAGTAAGCAAGAGCTTCATTCCTTGTTGCAAACTTGGACGGAGAGTTGTGGAGTCTCATAGGAGTCTCAATTTCACCCCAATATTTGAGTTCCTCACTGACTTTCTGGGCCCTTTCTTTGGTTGACTTGAGAGTGGCAGCAAGTTCTGTGAGAAGGTCTGTATTGTTCGATGTAGTAGAGGAGGGAGCTTCAAGAGTTAAATGTGACAGGTTGTCTTCCAATGGTGGGGGAGATTTCAGTGCCTTGTTGTGGAAGTCAACCTCAGAGCTTGAAATAATGCAGCCATTGCACTGGAACTGCATGCTGTTACAGTAGCACACAGCAAGGCTGTCAGGCACCTGAGCTCATCCCATTTAGTGCTGTACAAGACAGGGAGAGTATATTTCTAGATGTGAGAGGGAGGTAATGCAGAAGGAGAGAAATACAAGAGAAGATACACATCCTAAAACTACCTTCATGGGGTCAAGATATACGACAATGAGCCTTATTCCACCAGCAGAGAACAAAGGATCTACACATTACTAGGATACACTTTTGTCTATGTTAGAGACCTTGTGCACACAGGCCATCCTTGTATTTCACAGAGCATTCCTTATTCAGAACAATAACATTGCAGCTAGCAACATTGATCTTTGGCTTATAAGCTGGTGTCACATGTTCACTAGTACAAAACCTCATACCTTCATGAGTCACTCAGCACAAACACTGAGGACAGTATACTCCCTGGACAATCCCTCTCCTAAGCTGCACTTAACTCTTCGAATCTGCCAGAAAACAGAACTGGAGAGCATTGGGAAGATGGCACGAGCAATTGACAAGATTATCCCTGAACCTCATGGAGAAGTTGGATGACCTGGGTGGGAAGGTTATTCATTGCATGAAGTGCTTTCATGGGAAGAGAGGACATACAAAGAAGTTCAAGTGAGCAATATAGGCACTGGTTCCATTCTCTTTGTTGAATCCACAGAGCTTCGTGAGACAAGTTGTAAACCATGAACTTATTAGCCATGAACCATTCAGCAAACAAGATCCTAAGAAAATAGAGGAGGTTTGCCAACTAGTAAGTGTGTGCTGAACCTGCAACATGCAAATATACTCATAGTGTATGTAGATTAACAAGGAGTTCCTGATTTTAAATAACTATGAACACAGTTGGGCAACTCTAAAGTTCATACATAGTGCCCTGCATAACTGTAGATGAAATAGGTAGAGCTGAATTGATGAAGCACTATTCCTGTATCAGAGGTAGATTTCATCAGTATTGATCATTGGAAACTGACGCCGTCTTACTATTTCTGGGAGTGGGCAGTCAGGTTGGGCACCCATGCTGATCCATTGTGCCTGTGATAATGCCTTCTGCCAAGTTGTATCATAGTAATTGGCCAGGAGACGTTTTGATACATCATGTTAGGGGTGTTCCTTATCACCAGTCGCCTGAGCTTAAGCCAGGGGGCAGCTATCTCAATAGGAGGTTGCACAAGGCGTGGTCCTATCGAGAAGGATTGCGGTAAGTAGGTGGCGAGGCAAGTGTCCAGTTAAGCACACTCAGAGGTCGAACTTCTATTAGTTGAGGATATGACCAACAGAGAGTTTACTACCACACTGATCACAACTAACATCGAACTATTAACAATATGAATATTGTCTATAGCTCTGAGAATATAGGAAGCTTGCACTTCCAGTCTTACAGGCAAGTATTTAAGCTATGACTAATGTCCTAATTGAGCAATCAACTACGTCATAGCTAAGAGTCCTTTAGAGTCAGGAGGATCAGGGAAAATACGTAACTACAGACTGCGGATCACTGACTATGGAGATATAGATAATTGGTTATTCATAATACAAGTCAAGAATAGAATCAGTCTAAAAATAGAGAAACTAACTAATTGTCCATTTACAGAAATAGAGTCATAGTCTGGGATGAAGAACAACGAGAGCAAGGGGAGAGTACTAACTAAAGGTCCATGTCATCTTCATAATGAAGGCGAGAAGAGTCCGAGGAGTTTGTGGACAGTGGGGATGAGTCTGATCAGGGAACAGTGAAGTTTCCAATGAGTGGAGAATCAGACAAATCTGACTCTCTGAGCAGGCTGCGACAGGGAGAAGGAGATGACGATGACGACGAGGAGTCTGGGGTGATGACGTAGATTGGCTGTGGGTATGGGGGTGGTTTGCCAATAGGAATGTTCTCGTTAACTGCAGGATTGCTGCAGTTGGTGGGAATAGGTTCAGAAGGTAGTTCATTACTAAGTGGCGGAATATTCAAGTCGATAGTGTAGAGCGGCAGCAGCTGCATACGTGCCGGGGGAATGGAAGGCAGTTGGCCTGACTTGGGGTCGTAGCGATAGACCTGTGCTTCCCGGAAGTAGAGTCCATGTTGGACTTCGTACTTGATGATGATGGGGATGACTTCTGGGGGGTACAACATATAGGGGTGGATAAACACAAGGGGTTCTCCTGCATATGGTAGCATCTTCCATCCGTGGGCCCATGAGATATCGAAGTTATTGGTGATGGTTTCTTGGTAACGTCCAGCCGAGTCGAATACATGTGTGAAGGGGGCATTCTCCCAGGCAATGCGGATTATGTCAGTCATGGTTTGATCTGATGGGTAGACGAGAGGCCTGGGTGTGGGCCAGTCTGTGGAGAAGAATGAAGCATGGCCTGAGAGGCGTCTGTTGGCAAAGGTGCCGTTCTGATAAGTGACTTGTGCTCGAAGGGCAGGGCATTATTTGAGAATGTCGTTGAGTGTCTGAGTGGGAATAGAGTTGTGGGTGGCGTTTGGGAGCCCTATATCACAGAGGATGGTATTGACAATAAGGTCGGCTGGTGGCCGTGGTAGGGGTCGAACGGGAGGTTCCATAACACATCAACCATTGCCCTTTCAGGTGGGTTACTGATACAGGTTGACACTTGATGATGTTCATATGGCTTATTACCTTTTGGGGAAATACCAGAAGGACCCTTGTCATCAATAGCCTTGAAAATTGTTGTGATCTGGAGATTGCGCCAATTTGGTTCAATATGCTTCACTTTCTTTAGTTGTACTCTGTATAGTTCTACATTGGTCTCATCCCTGCTCATCCCCTTGTCCATCAAGTTCTTGATCAAGTGACAAATGCTGATCCACAAGGTCCAGTCTTCATGAAGGTGATCATCAGCAATCTTGAGACATCTGTCATATAGCTAATGAACTCAACTGTTAGCAAAAAATTCTGAAATTGAACAAAAGTGACTTGCCCCTTTCCTTCTTGCCTTCATGTGAGCACACTTTCTCTCCTTCACCCTCTTGGCCTTCAGACGCTCCTTCTTGTCATCCCAGGTCTCTTGTGAGTCAGGTGATGGAGGCTGAGCATTTAAACATGTCTGTTTCATGCATTCAAGAATCTGAGTGATACATCTCCTCAGAGAATCATGGGTGATTGTTTCAGGTGGGAGGTCAAGCAGATTCTTGAGCTTAGAGTGTGAAACTATGGACCCTGATAAACCTTCTGTTGCCTCTACAGCACATAGTCTCTCTAGCTGTCACATCTGGTCACCAAGGCGAGCACGGTAATCCTCAACAAGTAGAGTCAACATGTCTTTGTTCCAGGTGGAGGAAAGAGGTGTATTCCAATCAAAACGAGGGGAGGCAATGTCAGGACTGCTGGCATTTGTCCTGATATAAGTTTCAACTTCTTCTAAGGATGGAGGAGAGGGTATCTTGGTCAGATCCAAATGCCAAAGGTTCTTGTCTTTGATGTATTGCCATAGATTTTTCTGCAGCAAATGAGTAGATGAGTAGTTTAAAGTGACCAATAGATCATTAAGACATACCTCAAGTTGTCAGAGGGCAGGAGACTGCTGAGTCATACCTCGGTCCTTGGTTCCAAGCTCATCCATGGACTCCATGGACTCATTGAAGTCAATGTTGTTGGGCCTGGAAGCTGAGGTCAGGCCACTCAGCATTGATGTCAGATGGTTCATTGAAGGCAAAGTACCGAGTCTCAATGTTGGATTGCCAGTTGAAGACCCAACATTGAAGTTTGAGGTTGAAACTCCAGCTCCTTGTGTAGATATCAAGGCTTGCAAGTGTTCCAGAGATTCCATGACCAACATTTGAAAATTCACCTAATGGAACTGGTCAGCATGACATTTAAGCACAGGTTCTTGCCACTCCAGCTCACCATGTCCATTGCTGCCTGCAGCTTGAGCTTGTCAATTTTTTCTGACTATGTAATGTAATGTCAGGAACGCAGGAACACATCAACTAAATGAGAAATGCACACACAATGGCAGAGAAAATAGCTTGATCGACAGGAGGCCCTGATGTAGTGGGAGGCTAAAGTTGATTTGGGTAAGTGTTGATCTTGAATAAAAACACAACTCACCTGGATAGAATCTTCCTCAGGCTGCATAGTTTCAGCAGAGGATTGTACCTGACTAGCAATATGATTGTTCGAGAGGTCACTATATTTGTTCAAGTTCAGCAGCTAGGAAAATGTTTTCAGGCCAATGCTTAATCACAAACATGGTGCAACCCACACCAAGTGGCATGGAAGAATCCATCTCAGTTGTTTCAGCAGATGGTCCGTGGTGGTCAATGGAGCAACTTGCATTGGCTGAGGGAGGCACAGCTGAGGTATTGGTGTGTGGAAGGAGGGGTTCCGATGAGAAAGTCATGTTCGAAATGGGCAACTTGGGGTTAGGAGGAAGATCTACTGGTGGAGTGGGTTCAGTGGAGGATGTTTCAGTCAGTAGGGAGGGTGCTTCAGTCAGTAGGGAGGGTGCTTCAGTTGGTAGGGATGGTGTTTCAGTTGGTAGGGAGGGTGCTTCAGTTGGTAGGGAGGGTGTTTCAGTTGGTAGGCAGGGTGTTTCAATCGGTAGAGAATTCTCAGCAAATGTTGTCGCCTGTAAAAATAATGAGGGAATGCAAGTGGGAAAACAAGACGAGTATACCTTGTGTGAGGTGGACACCTCGGTTCCCCCCATTGGTAAAGATGACTTGAGTGCATCCTGCAATTGAGATAAACATTGGGTCTATAAACATTCTCAGAATTAAAGCAGCTTCCAGAACTAAGGCTTATGAAACTCACCTTTATTTCACCAATACCGAGAGTGTCATTTCCTGGCCAGTGGTTGCTTGGTGAACTGGTCAGAGTGGAACTTATGTGAGAATAAGCATCCATAACTACCTTCTCAGGGGAGGAGATAGGCTTCGATCTGAGTGGCACCTACTGAAATCCAAACTAGCGTCACCTTCTGGGGAGCGATGTTCATGTCCACATTTATGTGACCTATTGGAAGTCATGGAGATCGTGAGCAGTGTTCCTCCATCGATACACTCATTATAAACCTACAGCAACTCTTTGTTAAAGCAAAGAATAGGACCATGATGACAATACAAATAATTAATGAAGAGAAGAAGTTTTGTTATGCCCAATGGAGCACATGTCTTTAAAAGCAGTAAATGGGCGGGGTTAATGGAGCAAGGCTAAGTGGCAACAAAGAATACAAAAGGACAAACAACAACAATAATGACAGTACACAAATGCCTATTGATATAAAAGACATGGTCTGTCGCAGCAAGTCTAACTAACATTTTCAATACCAAGCACCCTGAAAGCTTGCAACTCTTTCCTGTACAACTTTCAAAATGGCTTTAGAGAATTTACAGGTAAAATCAGTTGACCTTGAACCATACCTGGACCTCATACAAGATAGATTCTACTCAAACATAGCTTGAAAGAACATGACCTCCCTATTAACGTCCTGAAATTCAGCCATGATGGATCTAAACTCTTGAGCAGAGGTGCGCAATAAAACTAGTCACTAACTCAACCCTGACTGCAAACCACAGTGGATGATGGGAAACTCACCATTTGGGACATTGAACAAGGGCACACCTGCAAAACATTCGAGGTTTTCTTCAACAGTCCTGTCTCAGCAGCAACCTGGGTGTCATCAAATCCAAACAATATGTCTGCATGTTTTGCTTTTGGCTGTGCAGATGGAAAGCTCTTCCTCTGTTGCAAGGGGCCTTCACATTCATTTGTGCGTATTCATACTCCTCCTGTGTGCAAGAAACTAAGTTCTTGTAGCTGTATCAAATTAGCTTCCATATTCAAGCACACAACAGACGGATAGAGGAGCTTGCCTTTGACCCAGTCCATCATCACCTTGCATCCACTTCCCCTGATGGAGTAAAGGTGTATGATATTGACACTCAAGGTAAGTGAGAACACTCATAATCTAAACAGTCCTCTGATTTGGTTTAGGCCAATTAGTTGAAATCACATCAGTACCAGCAAATGGGAACATACTGCATGGACTCAGATTTATGAATTCTGGAACTGATCTCACCATCTCCTACTTAGAATCACATGAAGTGTGAGTTTCTGAAGTGGCATTATCTGTCTGTACTCACATACAAGATAGGTGCATCTTCCACATTCACCCCTGGCAGGAAGCTACAACAATTGCACTTCTTACCTGAATGTAAGAAAAGAAGAGCATCTTGTTCCTTGCACTGACAGTGCAATGCCAGTGGCCATTCTGCCATTTCTTCCGATGGAAGCAAATTCATGGTCTCAAATCTAGTGAATGGCATGGACGTTTATTCATTCCCAGCTGGACAGCCCATCAAATCATTCACTCACCCAATCCTTCAGAATGTACCACTTCTGGTGTCATTCACACTGAACGACCAGCTTGTCATCACTGGCAGCAATAATGGTAAACCTTGGATTTTCAGCATAGGAGGTAGTGGAAACAAGTCGAAAGAGTTGTTGCATAGCAGTGGTGAGTGATTATTTATGCTGGGCAGATGGTTCTAATCAGAAATTAGGCTCTGACCTAGTTCAAATAATTGCAGTGAGTGCCAGATCCCAAGCTCATTTTATTCTGACTTACATTCGAAGGCTCAGCAAGTCGGAGAGACATGCTTCATGGCAACCAGTGGTCAGGATGGTTGTGAATATTACATGAAAATATGGTTTTTGTATTCGAAGGTATAGTTTATGCTTCTCTGAGAATGCAGACAAATAACTTTTGAAAAGCCAGCTATCCCTCCCAAGACACCAAAGGATTCAACCATGATAGGGACAATGTCCATGCAGCTTGTATGGGCTGTTTTTGTGGCTATAATGGCACAGATTGTGTTGAATATGTTGCTGTTTGAGCTGATAAAGAGATACATACTTGACCTCTGGCAGTTCTATGTATGTTCTTGTAGAAGTAATGGGGGCCTCACTAGAACAGACATGGTTGCTCCAGTGACAGATGTCAGAACAGGGAATTTCTGGCATTCATTGCAACATATTTAACATGTAGGTGTTGATGTGATAGTGGCGCATGCGATGTTTACTGGACTACAGAGTAGAGACCAGGAGCGGACATTGTATAAATATGGATGGTCTGGTTGTAAATAGTCTGTAGTGCAAGCATTGGAATTCTGGGCTTGTTGAGCAGATGAGGCAAGAGCAGTCAACAATGAAATGGGAATGTTGAATACCTGGGGTTACATGAGAGATGGAACATCTTGTATGAATCTTGCGTGTCATTACTTGTGGGTTAGAGAGAATGTCCTGAAGATGCTGAGTGACCAGAACCTTGCTGAGAGAGCTTGAGCACTGAAAGCTTGAGCCTTGGATTCTTGAGGGTGTAAGTGACACAGACAAAAAGTGAAGCTCTGGTGATGCCCAGTAGCGACAGTTATGAAACGTCTTGGTGATGCCCAATGACGTGCTATCTACAAGAAGATCATGGTACTTACCCATCATTCTTTGTGTGGCAGAGCATTTATCATTGGGAGGAATGGCACGGTGGAGCAAAGGATGGCCATAGTCATGAGAGGTGCGTCATTGTCATGGGAGGCACATCATGATGGAGCAGAGGTTGGCAATCATGAGAGTCATGGAGGAGAGGTTGGTCGTCACAGGAGGAAGAGTCACAGAAACACTACGGAAGAAGAGTCAGGAATATACAAGACCAAATAATGTGTAATCCAATCATGCCCAACATATGATGCTCCATCAGATTCAACGACACATCCATTGCTTTCTCCTGCTCACAAGGTGAGTCACATGTCTAAGTCAGATGTCCTTTGGTACTGATGTTTCTCTTGCCTAGGCTCTCTTCTTCCTCATTAAGACCAATAACACTTCTCATTCGCGTTTCTACTGGGTATCTCCAGAGAACTCAACTTTTGTAGCTACTGGGCATCACCAGAGCTATTCCTTCATCTAGAACATTCTCAACCCGTCTTTGTGCAATTGATCTGGAGGCCAGGTGTGGATGTTGAAAAGCTGGACTCATTTGCAAAACAGATGAATGTGAGGAAACCAACGTCTGGTCATTTATTGATTTGAGGCTTCTATGACTACTATGACTACAACACAGACATTCAATGGAAATAGAGATGCAAGATGTAGGGGAACTAGGCTCTTCCTTTGGATGTCTCACCTTTCACCATCACTATCCTCCATTGCCTTCCCATCCCATGTTTTCCCTTATCTTGCTTGCCCACTTTTCTCCATTCACCTAGTGGAGTCCTCAATGCCCTCAACTTCAGGAAAAAACCAGAGAGCTCATGTATGAAATTATCTTCATGGACTGTAGAGGATCAATAGTCCTCACAGTCAATTTCCAGGTCTTCCAATTTCTGGAAATTTTGCAGGAGTTGTATCAGATAGTCCTGTGGAGGTGGTTAGTGAAGGAAATTAACAATGTGAAGTTATACACACATATATCACCAGTTCTAATTCCTACATGCAGAGAGAAAGCTTTGATATATTTACCACCTTCAAACACTTTGGCAGAATACAGGAGCAATTGAACCCCTCCAAGCTGCATTGACAATGATTCATGAGCCAGTAAGGTAAATTCAACCTGAGCTTCATGTCCTTTGTGTGCTCATGGCAAATATGTGCTAGCGCCTTCATCATGGAAGAGATTCCATTGCAAAAACTGCTCATCCAATAATCATGGCAAGCCACGGGCAGGGAAATCTCCAAGAGTTCGAGATCCAGGCACTCCCTTGATGCCCAGTGGATGGCCAGGGTGGTACATAATTCTTTGAGCAAAGGTGGGATTATATTCATGCCCTCCACAGACTTGTTGCCCTGTGTTGAAAAGTAGTTATGTGTGGTAATGGAAGAAAGCTGAGGATGCTTGGAAAAGAGGGAAGATGTGATTGGAATGTGATCGTTGCTGGCCAGATGGAGGCTAGTAAGATTCTGCAGACAAATCTGGGTGAAATCAAATGTATCCACATCATTGTCATCGTAAAGGAGGCTCAACATCTGCACTGATGAATTGACCAGCAGTGGAGACAAAGTGAAGCGTAACGTGTGGCAACCCCATATCCTAGCCCCAATGCTAATGGACCACACCTGTGGATGAAGAACAATGACAGATGGTATGTTAGGTGCTGTTGAGGTGATGGGAGGCCTGGTGAGTGTTTGACCATGTCTAAAAGCACCTGTCAGCTCAATAGATCTGATGTTGTTAGCAACAACCAGAAGTTTGGAGAGAGTTGGGGCCATCTGTGGATCTTCCAACAAGTCCTTCTCATTGTTGTAGACTTTGATAGAAATGTCATAGATGTCTGAAGCATTGTGAATCATTGTATAGACACTCTGAGAGAATTGGAGAAGGTTGAAGAGGTCACAACTGAGGTTGAAGAGTCCATTCAATGGATAAATGCATGAAAGGAAGATAAAGTCTGAATCTGCAATGTTTCCGAGCAGCTTGAATGAGGGGCTGTGGGTACCTTCCTGCAAGATGCCCCTTGCAATGATGCACAAATGGTATGTGCAAATAACTCTGTCAATTATTCCCTTGTCACAAGCGAGTCCCAGTCCCACTGCAATGAGTCCATTATCGTCAACATGTTTGAATATTTCCAACAGGATCTCTTGGGGAAATGACGATAGACTCCATCATAGAATGCCCTGCAACTTTTGTAGTCAGAAGGCCTTCACCTGAACCACTTTTGAAATGGAGGCATACAGTAGTAACTGCAGTAAGTGATGGTGTTGGAAACTCCTGAGCTGAATCATCGCTTCGAACAGAACCAATGTCCTGGATTAAATCATGGTGCAGATTGCTGTCCTGGATTATTCCTCACTCCTGAAAAGACCAGTAAGTCTTAGGGTCTCCATATCTAAACCAATCACCCACAAACTTCTGTTTCTTTTGAACTTGAAGGCTATTGAATATCCCATCCTTCCTTTCTCTCTTGCACTTCTTAGATGCATCTTGTGCTGTGAAGACCCGCTTCACAGTCTCCAGACCCTGTAGAAATCAATACATAGGTGAATAAATTCTCAAAGGGGGCTTACCTGCTTCATAATTCCTGCAGTGGTTACAGTCAGCTGTAATGGGTCACCAAGAAACAACAAAGTGAGAAAGGATCAATACATGTTATACTGATCTCCTTAGAAGGTACGAATCTAGCTTTTAAGCTCTCCTATATTCATATGTACAAATTCTTGACACCTTTACCAGGATTGAAATTGCCAATCTTATTGTAAGTCAAGCTTTGCTATTACAGGCATTATTATTATCATTGGATGAGTGGTGTCCTCGTTATGTTCGAACTTCATATTGTTGCACTATGCTACTCAATAGTATTTCCTTCAGCCCAGCTGGAGTCTATCCAATGTCCAGAGATGAAAACATAGTACTTAATTGTTGATCCTTTTTGTCTGGTGCACCAGTACCTGCTCATTTGATATGTGAGCAGGTCATTGCTCCAATGCTTCATACCATATCCCTATCCAGTCCAGCCCAGGTTCTATCTGACATCCAGAAATGAAAAATAGTACTTATTGTTGATCCTTTTGTCTGATGCACCAGTACCCACTCATTAATATAAGCAGGTCATTGCATTAATATGAGTGGGTCGTTGCATTGATATGAGTGGGTCGTTGCTCCAATGCTTTGTACCATACTGCTTGTCACATGTAATTGACAATACCACTCCAAAGCTCCTCTCAGTAAACACTCCCGCTCTATCCCCATCAGGATAACCCACAGCAATGGGTTGTGTTTCTACAGGAAAGGGTGGCATATATTTCATTGTTCTATTGTAGGCACTACCATGATGCAAAGATAATCATCATGAAGTAGCATTTCCAAGTCCACATCCTCTAAAAAACCCCTGGAATACATATGAAATGGCCAAAATGAGTGGGGTGATATCACCTATTATACATTCAATTCTTGAGTCTCAAAAATGTCAATGTTGCATGTATTTGAATTTACCTGTATCTCTCCCTTCATGTCAAGCAAGCACTGGATCTCAACTAGACTGATGCCTCCACAAGGCTCCAGTCTACAATAAACTTGCTCCATGTGGTTCCAGTCTTTTGCATTCTTAAATCTTCAGATCAGGATCTCTTTTGTCTCAACAGGGTACTGCCTATAACAGAACAATAGCATCAGTGTCAGATGGGTTCAGATAAATTATTCTCTAGCATATGTTTCATAGATGTCAAGTGGATCCTGCATCACAACATCAGGTTGTTCAGGAGAATTTGGAGTGTCTTCTATTGGGCCTGTAAAATGAACTGAGCCTTTGATGACTTCTCAGCATGCATAGACTGTAATCCGGTCATACTCACCTTTGTTCCAACTGGATTTCTGCCTCTTGAACTAATGGAATGAGTAAGAGTAGGCACTTCGGACCACAAGTGAACTGAAATACCTGATGAAGAGCATTGAGATAATCACTCCTCAGGTGTTTATTACTAGATCTCTTTCCAGAGGAATGTACCAGTAGTCCATACTCCTTACAGAGTGCCTCCAGTTCATTCTTTTTGCATTTTTGCAGGACAGCCTCGGTGAGTTTGGCTATAGCAAGGGCTTTAGGCATAAGAGAAGGAAATAGACTATTTCTTATCGTCCTGCTCTTTTATGCTTTAATCATTTTCATTTCTGAATGAACACAGGGCTATCATGTGAACTTTGACTCCTAACAATGAACTGAATAGGGTATGGCCATGATTTATGAAGCACCACCTCCTGTACTGATTTTGGAACCATGCCTCCCACCCGACCCATACAATGTGTCCAGCGTTACTACTCACCCATAACTCTCCATTCTGTCTTCCTCCCTGAATGCCTCTTAACTCCACCCCCAAGCATACTTCATGAGGAATTTCCTCACCAATGCCCATCAGAGCCTGAAGAACATTCTGATATATCTCCCATGCCTTGTTCATCTCCTTTGAGACCTCCCAAGAGCTTGAAATCTGATTCTGAAATACACAAATTCATGAGTATCAGTGATGAGGAGTATACAGCCATCAGGGTATGTGACTTCATGTCTTGTTTACAGATGACTTATTATATCTAAAGAACACAGTTTTTGAACTTGCCACTAGGAAGGTGATGCCTACTGTACCATACTCAAAACAGAAGCAATTGGATATAGCTTACATTTGTTCTCAAGTACAGGTCCATGCCTTCATCAATTAAGCATGCTAATGGATACATTATAGACATTCATCAAGCACCCACTTCTGGTGAACTACCAAGACGACTGCACAACAAAGGCTATGATAAAACTATATTTGAAAAGCCAGAACAACAGAACATCCCAACCCAAGACAACAGGGAAACAAAGGTTGTTTCCCATTCATCTTCACATAAACCATACTCACAACCTAATAGGAAGTAGCCCATGTCAGACCTCCAAAGAGAAGTGGTGGATAGGAGGGAAATGGTGTGAGACTCTCAGCATCCACTGGATGGGGGTTTTCACTCAGTTGGTAGGGGAGCTGGTCACAAATCACAAGATATGCATATATTACAGTGTACCTACATACAAAGAAAAAGCAAACAATTATTTCATGGTGATTTTTCAAGTAGAAGAGGGTGGGAAGGCAAAGGGATTGGTGGGGCATGAAGGCTTGAGAGGTCAGCTACTGAAGGACTCCAGTTAGGGACTTGGGCCTCTGGCATCAGTTCCTGCATCTGTTTTTGGCAGTTGTTTCCTTAGTGGCAGTAGTGATTGGTCTTGTCTGGATGGGACAAAATGATTGAAGCTGGGAGTTCCTTGGGGTGCTGAGAGCACGTGTGTGCTGGATGGTGAGACATGGCTTCATGTCAGACAGTCATCACTGAACTGAGGGGGGATTATGTGACATTAATTGTCACATAGGCCACTCAGCCTATATTGGAAGGCGATGGGGTGTCATGAACAAATGTAGCTGTTCCAAGCAATCTCCAGGCTTGAAGGATGTCCTAGGGATGCCCAATGATCAGAGCCTTGCCGAGAGAGCCTAAGAGCCAGAATCTTGAGCCTTGCGGTCTTTGAGGGTGTAAGTGATGTGGACGAGAATGAAGCTCTGGTGATGCCCAGTAGCGACATCTATGAAGCATCTTGGTGATGCCCAATGATGTGCTACCTACAAAAATAACCACAGCACTTACTTACCATTCTTTGCATGATGGTGCATTTTATCATTGTGGAAACAACACGCCAGAGTGATAGATTGTCATGAGGAGGCACATCATGGAGGACAGGTTGGTCGTCGTGAGAGGAGTGTTCCGGAGGAAAGGTTGGTGATCATGGGAGTAAGCATGTCAGAAATATACAAGTCCAAATAACTGCATCATCTAATCAATCATCATGCCCAACTCATGACACCTGTCTAATTCAACCATATGTCCAATTATACACTGAGCTCTTTCTGCTTGCAAGGTGAGTCCACACATGTATTAAACTACATGTCAGTTAATAAAGGTATTAATCTTTCTCTTATGCAGACTTCTACAGCAGCATCCTTCATTTGTATTTCTACTGGGTATCTCCAGGGAACTCGACTCCTGTAGCTACTGGGCATCACCAGAGCTATTGCTTCATCTAGAATGTTCTCAAACCATTTTTGTGCAATTGAAACGGAAGGTCATGCCTGGGTATTCAACAGAGATCTGTACTTTTCTCCAAACAGCAAGAAGTCTGAGATGCTGCCCACGGTTGATGATTCTGTGAGTTTCGTCCTGGGTGTTTCGGAAGCAGAAGACTTCCAGGAGCCATGTTGGTGGAAGCAGGAAACAGAATGGCTGGGATTCATCCCAAGGCAACTGGTCCTGTATAGCAGTGTCTGGTTCAAACCCCTCGCCAATATTCCACTGTGCGTTCCTCGTGCACAGGGAGGCAGTTTTCAGATGTATCCTGCCTTGGTGTCACAGTGGATTGCAGCAGAGAAGCTGATCTGGGATGTTGCAGAGGTGATTGGGAAAGAAAATGGATTGCGCTATACACATCCATTCTTTCCTTACCATTGGAAATATCACGAAGTACATCCAACAGTGGAAGCCACTATCTGCCATATAGAGGCTGGGAGAGACTGGTTTGCAATTTGGATCAGATTGCTCTACTGGATGACAAGAAAGACTCCCGAGGGCATTGAATTTGTCAAGGGTTTGACCCCTCCATGTTGGTTTGTGCAAGTGGTTAAAGTCAAGAGGGATCAGGCTGCATTGGACAGTATTCAGACTGCGCCTCTGCTCCAGAGGTTCTGGGATATCAAGCAGGTTGGTCTCTGGCTTCAAAACCCAAATGATGCTCCAGGCCAGCCTCCCGTGCAATGGTTTGTCGAGCAGACAGTTCCCATCTGGTACCACTGGGGTACAAGGGAAATAGCAGACTCACAATGTCAGGCTTTTCCCCTAATACTACCGTCACCAGAACATCTTCAGAATGCGACAATATGGATTTCATCATTGCCAGGATTTGAGTCACCTAGTTTGTCATATGAAGATCAATACATAGATAATCCCTCATGTGAGACGGCCACATTCAGTCCCTATCAGAGTAATACAGAACTCCCTGCTCCTACAAGTCCTCCTCGGAATAACCCAGATGAGCCAGTGATGGTTCACACTGATATGATGATACCATTCAGGTCAGGCTGTTCTGTATGGGAGCCGTTTTTTGAGAAGCGGAAGCAAGCTCACAAATGCATGTTCCAATGAGAGACTGCAGCCCAGTGGCAAACGAGAGAGAGTTGACAGAGGCAGCCACCCACGACGTCTGCACCTGTCTATGTATGGAACTGGGACTTCAATGACCCTACCAAATTCATGCAGCAACTTGTTCGGAAGGATGAAAGGCAAGAAACATTGGATGATTTCAGCAACTTGCAGAAATGATATGACCTGTTCTACAATGAATGGGATTGCTGTCGCGAGTGGGGCAAAGACCAAGAAGACACACCTGATGACAATTTTGCAGGTGATGCTGCCCAGCCAGACGAAACCACACCCCAACTAATGGCTGAGGCGAGCTCCAGAGCTGAGGTGCAGCTGGATGGAGATGACTCTGGGATTAATGACCTCCATTGTCCTTTCAAATTTACTGAAATTGGCCCGGACTTTAGTGGAGAACAGGCATGATATGAAATCCTGGAGATTCTGTCAAATCATTTTGGATTTGTCCTGCTGGTCCCTCTCCCATCAACCTTCAACCAGTTCACATCAGATTCCGACAAGAAGTCTCTCATTGCGGTTCTTGGTATCTCAGGTGTGGAAGTGTCAAATGCATTTTTTACTACCCCTTTGGGTAAGCTGTGCTTGGTATTCCTTAGGTCTTTCACTGCAAAAGACAAGATGCCTCTGGACCCAGATCTATGGGACCTCTCCCCAGATAATAGGCAGACCCTGCACTTCACCAAGCACCTTAATGCTATCAGGGTTGTCAAGAGTGGGGCAAAGACCCTTTACATGTTCGATTTTGGGTCTTCAAGCACAGTTCCCTGGCAGTTAGCAGTTACCTCTCCATCAACAGCACTGTACATATGTCATCTAGATGAAAGGATGACCAAGGAGGATATTGCATTGGAACTTGTGCAGAATGGAATAGCTTTCTGCACTCTCCAGCATCACAAGTCTCTTGGGAAAGCTCCATGTGAAAGGCCTGCTGCATCAATCATTCATATGAGACTATCTGGACATGTTTTTGACAAAAGAGATCATGATTTCTATCAAAAACAATGTCAATCTATCCTGTCTCTTTGATGTTCTTGTGCAGCTTTACTCCAGGGTGGTTTTGTCTGGCATGTTGCCATAGATTACATGAGCCCAAGTGAAGCACTTCGAGGGCCATGGGGTATCCATGACCATCCAGATCATATGTTCACAGTCAAAGACAGCAATGGGGTGATTTATGTAGATGATGACTTGACCGATGACAAGGTGGAAATACTTTGTGGAGTATATAGAATGTTTACAGGTAAGTAAAGAATACACTTCCATGTGTTGAAAATCAAATGATGAGTTTGTGGACAGGGGTTGGCTCACAAATTGTAAAATAATCATGGTATCCCCTGGCATGGTTATTTGAAGGAAGCAGGGAAGATTTTGGGCGTTGGACTTGCCATAATGAACTCATCTGGAATAAATGCAACGCATTGATTCTGAATGACAGTGTCACCAATAATCTAAGGGAACCAATTAATGTGACGAAATGGCAAGACAAGTTGTGAGGATTTGGTGATAGCAGGCAGGCACAGAAATGGCTAGAGAATTGGTCTAGAAAGGTGTTAGAGGAGCATATTGGATTTATCTAACAAGTCTTATCTCTTCGCATTTTGAATGTATATTTGTCTGCAATACCAGTATTTTGTCCCTTCTTGCAGCTGTCACAAACTTCTGGTGAAATTGTTCCTCAGATTACTAGGTGAATGGCTAACACACTTCCTAGTAAGTATAGCCCAATAATTCAACTTAATTAAGATCTGCAGCAGCAACAGTGGCTCCTGTAGCCACTTTATAAGCTATGGTGCAGTAAATACCACTAATCAGCCTGCTATGGTGGAGTGATATGGTCAGAGAGATGATGTTGAGGACAAGATGTGAGCATGAATGGGTTTCTACATATGTCTAATTGGTGGAGTGGTGAAAGCAGGCAAAAGTAGGTGTCTTATTCCCTAGATTACACAATGTTTTCCTGAGTGGCCCACTCATGTGCCTGCTCGTGGGCCACTCAGTGAAAGAGGCTCGCATATTCTGAACATAGGGAACACTCCGTGGCACTCATGGATGCTTCCATGATATCAATCACTAGCTTTCAACGTGCAAGTCCCATAAGGAATGACTGTGTGATCCCCCCTGATTCTCTATAATTGGACCAATCTGTTGTGACCATTAATTATGGCTGAATGGATCAATATGGGAGCCACCTATGTTCAATGGCACATTTTAAATAGATATGTATATAAATGATGCACAAGGAGACAATAAACACATCCTAAAGAAAAGGGCCCAGCTCAAATAGACTGTGTGAACTGCCTCTATAGAACTAATGGATTTGTTCATTGTTCCTTTCTCCGTGAGAGAACACGTGAGGTCTGCTGATTCATCTGGGTCTTTTGACACTGCTGGTGCGCAACTATATAAGACACGCAGATATCCTGTACTTACATGTCAAAATATCGGCAAACTTTATCTTAGAACCAGATATTTTTAATTTCCGACTGGTATCTTATCCCTTAATATTCAATAGATATTATACATTTCATTTGGATATAAAGAGCTAAAGAAACTAACATATCAACTAATATATCTGGACAAAAGATATGTATTGTATCTATGGATTATATCAACAGTTCATATCGGAACTATTACCGAGTTACATATGATACAGACAATAAGTTAGATATCTTGATGGGAGATATGCGAAACAATAGGTTGGTTATTACAGAAGATATCTGGGAATGAGATGTTATACATAGTTCACATTATATATAGAATCTGTTAAGAGCTGACTCCGGACAGGGGCGGACCACAGGCGGCCAAGGGCAGACGCGTGTGGACACTGTGTCGAGGCCTTGGCTTCAACTTATGTGTTGCGCCCCTCTGATACCGTGATGGCCTCACTTGACCAACTACGGACACGAGCGGACGAGCGGACGGGTAACGGACAAGGACAGGACGAGCCCGGACCGAGGAGCGGACTCGTAACGGAGGACGGGAGAGGCAGGAGAAAGTCTAAGTTGATATTCTGACTGAGGAGTACAAACGGTTGTAGAACTACTTATATACTACTAGTCAGGATAAAGTCCGGAATGTAAGAGTTAAGCAAGAAACAATAGTAACTACTCCAAGGAGAATACAGGAACATGAGAAACTGATAACTGCGGTGAAGTTACTAGAATAGGGAGTCCGTCCGCGAAGTGTCCGGACATCCGAAGGACAGGGGCGGAAGTGAAACATCAGATAACGGAGAAACAAAGATAAGCAAGGGATAATCAAGGGTAACGGGAAAAGCTACGGAATAAATGGGATAATCGGATAAGGAATTCTGATGAGGAAAATGACAGAAGGAACAAGGACGGAGAAAAGTATTTACAGAGAGAAAAGTCTGATGGAAACAGAAGAAAGGTTAAACTGAATATGATCCACAGAATCTGGGTTTGTAACCATGACTCTGAGAGCCTAATGGACGTCTGGTGAAGTCCATAACAGTATTCCCCCCTTAGGGCCGAGCCTCCGAGGCCCAAGACTGGACCGGACACCTGCCCTCAACCCTGTCCGCTAGTTATAAAATGAGCGCCTTCGGATTTCGAACTTCATTCCCTCAGTTAGCAAAAATTCGACATGCCCCAACAAGAGAACACCACCCTGCAAACCCAAGCCGACCCGGAACTCATGGCGGCCTTCGCTGCCTTCTACCAGAACTGGCAGAAGGACAAGGCGAAGACGTCCGCGTCCGAAGAGAGCCCCGCCGCAGAGGCGGGCCCAAGCAAGAAACATGGAAGGACGGATGAGGCGGAGGCGGAGACATTGGCGGAGAAGGCGGAAAAGAAGAGGAGGAAGGTGAAGAAGGCCGAGGAGAGGCGGAGACGACAAGAGGCGGAGGAGGCAGAGCGGAGGAGGGCCGAAGAGGAGGAACGGAAGAAGCGAGAGGAGGAGGAAAAGCAGGCGGCTGAGTGGGCCGAGGAAGAGCGGAGGTGGCGGGAAGAAGAGGAGAGGGCCCAGAGGGAGAAGGAGGAGGCAGAGCGGACTTGGAGAGAGCAGGAGGAGCAACGGAAGGCGGAGGAGGAGGCGAAGAAGGCGGAGGCAGTAGCGGAAGCGAGGAGGAAGGCGAAGGGAAAAGAGAAGGCGGTCCAAGTGGACTCGGACGCAGGCCCGGAGGTCCAGATTGTGGATCGCCTGGCGGGTTCGCGCAAACGGCTCCCCATGAAGATGGGGGGCGATAACATCTGTTACCGCTGCAGACGGATAGGGGCGGAATGTAAGCCCCACCAAAGTGAGTTGTCCCATTA